>VZUI01055492.1:0-12842 GCA_013401135.1 Cettia cetti | reverse complement strand
TTTCACCTTTTTTTTTTTTTTTTTTTTTAATTGATACAGAACATTTCCCATAACTGAATACAGATCTGTGAAAAAACATCTTCTCAGAAAAACTGTAGCTCATAGGTCTCAACTGCTCTTTTGTTTCCAAGTGCAACTCAGGTCAATCACCCTACCAGCTGTCCTACCCACATGCTCATTGCCTCACACTTACACAAGTCTCCCCAAGAGTCACAAGCTCCCTCAGAGACATCCTTTTCCTTCAAAGTTTTTGTCCAGTCAAGAGACCTGCACAACTCCTCAAAGAAAGTCTGGAGGGGGCAAATGTGAACTGCAGGGAACTGAGGCCTAGAGGTGGCAGACAACCAGCTCTCGTGTTGATTTCCTGAAACTGGTTTGTATTTCCTAACCACCCAAAATATTCTGTTTTCATCCATCCCAACATGGGAAATAGCAGTTGCAAAGTTTGAATGAAGTAATACCTCTTCAGAGATTGAATATTTTTCTGAAGCATCCTAAAGGAAAGCGCATTAGCAAGAGCCACTTGGGCAAAGATCTAGCTACCTCTCTGGTGCCAGGTTTACCAGGGCTGGTATAGGTGGAAGGAGAATGGGATGGATTTGCTCTGGGTTGGTTTACTGTGGGAAACGTCTCTCTTTGAATCACAGAAGCCCTGCTCTGTCCTCAGCTATGTCTGTGTGGGGTTTAACTGACACTGTGCAATTCAGGTGCAGAGATGACTTCTGCTCACGAAGTATTCATATTCTTTTTGCTCTTGTCTCTTTTTCACTGGATTTTGATAATGAAGGTCAAAGTTGAGAACCAGCACGACTTCCGGGACATGGCAAGCATAGTAGCCATGGCAAAAACCTATGCCACCACCGAGCCATTCATTGACTCCAAATATGACATCCGAATCCAGAAAATTGGCAGCAACTACAAGGCTTACATGTGAGTGCATGGCTGTGCCAGAGCGTGACGGGGAGGAGACAGTGCTATGGATATGATTGAGTCAGTGTCTGCTCTGGGCAGGAGTAGGTAGCTGACTTAAATTCCTTGAAGAATAACCCTGCTGTTCTCCTCCCACCTCTGAACCCAGATCCCTCATCCACCAATCATCTTCTCCATTAGTCACCATCAGGTCATTGTTTTTGGAATGTAAATCTCTATCTGTTTCTGAGATTCAGTTAGTTCCCACTATAATGACTGTGCTCAGCCATCACCTCTCCATCCTGTTGTTGAAGGGCTCATTTTCCCAGCAAAATCCTCTAGCTCCAAGTACCCTCTAGTGGGAACTGAACCCACCCACTTTCCACCTGAAGAAAAAAATAAAAAATATTGAACTAGCTGCAACTACAGTGTCCAGGCCATAGCAGCAGCCCATCCTGCAGCCCAGAGCAGCACCCTATCCTCTCCCCAGCTGCAGATCACAGCACCACATCACATGAGAGGCACAGAGCACCAGGTACGAACGGCCTCAACCAGGGCAGCACACAGAGGTTCTGTGGGCATTTTGCATGTGTGTTCCTTGATGCATACAAAGGAGGGAGAGGAAATGAGACATTTCTGTGGGTGCCCCAAAGCTCCTTCCTGCCCTATGGGGTAGTGAGGGAGGTGGCATGACAGCAGTCTTCAACACTGTTTATGTTTAAAAGTATTAAAAAGCTGAACATCAGTAGTCACCATGCTCAATTAGAGATGTAACCACATGAGTCAGTAAGACACCTGTTTCTTCTTACAACAAACCAGTAAATGAAAAAAAGCCACACAGCACAGCTTCTCCAGAAGCTCTTTATCCAACCACAGAATTCTGGACAAGTAGTCAGCTCCATCAGTACATTCTTCAGGTCGCCAGATAAATTGCATATGTTACCTAACACCCACAACATTTTGACTTTTGGGTCCATATTTACAAACCGCTAGGCCATAGTGCTGCTGAAACATTGTTAAACAAGATAATCAAATGTACATAATCATATTTTTCAGCTATAACTGCCTAAAATTTCCAGTTGGATTCCTAGCACATAAATATTTAAGAAAACTAGATAATGATTGAGTCACATCTTCATGGGAAGGAAGGACATGTGGGACACTTGCGTACTTCATGTGATCTCAATGAAAGAAAATTTATTTTTGATTGAATCAGGTCAACAATAGCACAGTTGCCTAATATTACATTAACTTCCCAGAGAGTCTGACCCAAACTGGCCAAAGGAAAGAAGGTTTAAAATATCAATTAAAATTCCCTATTCCTGCCAACACACCCAGCCTTGGCCCCAGAGCCTGCTCCCCAACTGCCTCTAACTGAAACAAAGGCCAAGTTAGTCTGACCATACTCTCTCCTCACTTATTATTCACACTCACCATGCACTCATCCCAAACAGGGATCAGAAATAATACCAGATGATTGAGAAAAAAAGCAGTCCTAAAACCTAATCCTACTTGGGATTGCAGCAGCACAAACAATTTTTTGCTAAAGAAAAAATGTTTTCATATGAAAACAGTCATAAACAGAAAACACCTTAATGATAAATGAAGCTCATTAGCAAAAAAAGTAAGCAGCAAGATTCACCCAGTGACTTGCTAACCCAAGAGGTTGACTTAGATTGAGAGAGCCATTTATGGATGTGAGCTTGGGAGAGTGGTACAGTCAGTCTCACCAGGGACTGCTCCTTCCTCTGCAGCATTAGACAAAATAGGTTATATCTATGGTAGAAGTCCCTACTATGTCCAAGGACAGAGGTAAAAGCATCCAAAATATCAGAGCTCTCACTGGTGTCCCAAATAGGAAACTCAAAACCATTAGTCATGCTAGCAAATCTCAGCCTTAAAGGCAATTCCAGCATCTGCAGTAGCGTCATACTAAATGACTTGCTTTGATCTGTGAACCATGGAATCTATCCAGTAATTTTATACCTTCACCCACACATATAGACTTTAAAAGCCCCTTTTCTTTTGAGAAAGACTGCACTGAAATTCTCCAGAATATGTTTACTTTGCACCAAGCATCTGCCAGAGGGAGGATGCTGCAGGGTGAGTCATGCATTCCTCCCTGCCCCAGATGTTCAATGCACTTCCTTCCAGCCCATGACCCAAGGCTTCAGTTCAGTTTCCCATTGGCTTCAGTGCAGTGACTCCAGATTTACACTGCTAGCAAACTCCTACTTAGCCCGTGCCTTGAGCCAGTCTGAAAACAGCAGATAATCAGCATGATACATACTTAAAATTCCACCAAGTGTATTTGACTGCCATTATAATACTGGTGAAGAGAAAACATGAAAACAGCTTGTGTTAAAGGGGAAATTGGGGCAAAAAATTTTACTTCCACACTCACCCCAACTGGAGGCAAACAGAGGCATCATTTCCAGTTAAGACTCATGAAATGTTGCTCACTTTGAGTTAAGCCAGCAGCTACTGACTTTCAGGCATGAGATATTCTTGCCACCAGCTCTTAGCAAGAAGGTAATACCCTTCCTTTGTAGTTTCCTGAGTGGGATTTCTGACCTTGCCACCTCCAATGCAGTTCAATGTGCTCGGTAGGGGATACCACATCAACTGTGTCTAAACTAGAGCTACTTAGAGACTGAGATACGACACCAACAGCTCTTGATCTGCTCATTTTTCCAGTTCTCCTAAACAATGCTGAGGGTGTTGTGGTCACAAATCTGTTTGAGCAACTGATCTCTGAAAGTCTGGGGTCCTTCTCTTTAAGATACTCACTGTACATGTGTGGCCCCTGACGTTTTGGATGATTGGAAGAAAATTCAACTTTCAGTCCCTAAAAGAAATGGGGTCTGAGGCAGGACATCCTTAGGAAAATATTTTGTCTTCAGTCTCGTTTTTCACTTCATACAATACCAAAAAGAAAATCAAAAAGAACCTGTATGAGGAGGAGTTGGGGTAACTTAGTCTATTTAGCTTGGAGAACAAGAGACTGAGGGGAGACCTCATCACAGTCTACAACTTCCTCAGAAGGGGAAGAGGAGGGGCAGGCATTCATCTCCTCTCTCTGGTGACCAGTGACAGGACCCAAGGCACTGGCCTAAAGTTGTTTCAGGGGAGGTTTAGGTTGGATATCAGGAAAAGATTCTTCACCAGAGGGTGGTTGGTCCCTGGAACAGCTCCCCAGGGAAGTGGTCACAGCACCAAGCCTGAAAGAGTTCAATAGCATTTGGACAATGCTCTAAGGCACATGGTGTGAGTCTTGGGGATAGTGCTGTGCAGGGGCAGAATCGGGCTTTTGAGTCCCTTCTGACTGAGAATATGCAGTGATTCTGTGATTCTGTAAGTTTGGGGGCACACCTGTCACCTGAACTGCTCAGACATGCTTGGAAGTGAGTGATCTTGACAGAGGCTGTGGTGTAGGGTTTGGTATCTGATCCAGTTGGCTTCAAATAAAACTCTTCAGTTTCAAAACAGCAATGTTCCCTAACAGGAAAGTTAGAAATACAGCAGAGAGCTATATTTTAAATCTTATGCCCAAAATTGGCTCAAGATAGATAAGCATAAACAAGTCCAAATCAGCTCAATGGCTTGAGCAGAGTTCTTATTTTGGGAGCTTTTCCACATCAAATTTCCTTGTAAAACTGTCAAGCTATGGTTTCATTTTCTTAGGGACAACACATTTGGTATGCCAGGTACATTTTCTAAACACCAATGTCAAGTCATCTTGTCACTAATGAGACTCCAGGAGTTCCCACCAGTACTAATGGGATTTCAGATGTCCCAGTCACAGCAGGGAAATTTTCTTTTAAAAATAAATATTAGCAAAGAGTAGTTCTTCCCATTGCAGAACTGAAATATATAATCTGAAGAATACCATATCAAAAGAGAAAGAAAGAGAAACACTGACCTTACAGGCTATCAAAGGGCTCATGACAGTCAAAGCTTGGAGAGGAATCCATTCTGTTGCTTAGGAAGTAAGGCAGAAAAATGGATACTGCGTGATGGCAACAGGCCCAAAAGTCTACCATACAAAAACACAGTTATTTGACACTGTAATCATGCTCCTTTTGCCACCCCCACCCACTCCACTCCTTTAAACATAAAGACAATTTAAATTTCACAGCAACTAAACATATCAGTTTAGAGAAGAATTGGAAAAAGCACTCCAGAGTGGCTCTCACAAGAGTAAAGGGGACTCTTAGGTAGTCAGCTATAATGATCCAAGTTTACAGTCTAGCAGGACATCAGTATTACCACTGCTGAATGTAGTTTTGCAAATTCAGCATCTTCTGCACATGTTGCTGAAAATTTGAGAGAAGTGGCAGCAAGGGCTCCCACGGCCTCATATTGAAGTGTTGGATCACACCTCATACTCCCTTCATAAATCTCTACCTAAATCTTCTTCAATGTGAAGGGGCTTCCTGGATGTGTTCTGTCAGCTTGTTGACTTCTCCTGGTTTGTACACTACAGAAGGGTTATCTGGAGTGTTGTCAGAGCAGGCTGTCTAATAACTGCCTTGGCCTAAGATCAAGAAAAGGAAAATTTTCACCCCTGATGGTGATGGTGAAACTCAGAATTTTCTAGCAACAGTGCCATTTTTTTTGGAAATTAACTATCAGTTGCAGCTAATGAAACTCCAAAGACTTTGAAATAAGAAATTCTCCAAGCCCAAACACAGTGAGCCACAGACAGGTCAATGAAAAGTCAGTGAAAAGGCAGTATGATAATATATTCTATCAGTACCACTGAAATCAAATTGAATGGACACAGAAGTACAATTGAAATCAAATTTAAGTAGACCTAGAATGTCAGAACTGATATTTTGTGAAGCTGCTCAGGAAATATTTGCCAGGAGAGCTTCTATTCCATGGATGGAGGATGCTATCCATTGCAGAACACAAGGGTGATTCTCCTAGAGATCATTTACACACATTTCAGCTCCCTTAGGTCTGATGTGTAAAGAAAGAAAGTACTCACAGAGCCTGATGTGTGCTCAAGGTTCCTTGGAGGCTTCTCTGCCTAAAATCCTCAGTCATTTTTTCATGAGTCTGAACAACATATCTTGTATGGAATGTTGTTCAGGAAGGACTTGGAAAGGCTTCTGGGAGGAAGAACCTCACCTATTCCCTCCTGTACAAGCACAGAGTCAAGAATGAGGACTACAGTTTGCAGGAGGATGGGTCAGGAGTCTATTTTCATGTTCAGGTTATGTTTTTGGTTTGTTTTCCTAGGAGGACTTCTATCTCTGGAAACTGGAAGGCAAACACAGGTTCTGCAATGCTAGAACAGATTGCAATGACAGAGAGGTAAGGAAGAGTGTTTCAAGACAGTATTAGCTATTCTTGGGTTGAAGGGAGAAATTGTATTTCCAACTTTGGTTAATTGAGAGAACTGGTAAGTAAGGTCTCCTGGGAGGCTGGATAAAGAATTTAAAAGACCAAGTGTTTTCTTAAAAAAATACTAAGGACACAAAGGCAAACTGTCCTATTTTGAAGAACAGATTGAAAGTACAGCTAGAAACCAACATTGCTAAATCATTAGACCTTTAGTGAATGTAACCACAGGAAACAAGACCAGCAGGCTAGGTCAAGCACACCAGTACAAACATGTAGGGATAAAATCAGAAAGGTCAAAGCATAAAACACAAAGTAACAAGAGGTTATTCTAAGAACATTACTAGGCAGACACAGAAAAGAGTTTTTCTTCTGCTTAACAGAGGAAAAAACTCTCAGTTGAAATGCTGAAAGCCCTTTTTTCCTTGAGGCTCACAAAAGTGGTCATCGTAAGCTAAGGTATTCTCACTGTTGAACAGAGCAGAAAGAATTCCCTCATGCATCTTACAGAGTAAAATTTGCAGATGCTACTTCAATGTATTTAAATCATTGCGATATTTGCTAATACTGCAATTGCCTGACACTGTGAACTCATGGTAATATGCTTTGCTCTAACTGCTGTCCTGCAGAACTAACTCTTGTTCTGGTCATTTTTCTCTATCCCATCTAAGTAGATTATTCATAGGTTTATAGAATCCATAGATTACATGTGGGCATTCATCCTTAGTGAATTTAAGATTATTTCAGGTTATACCTCCAATTTGTCAGGTTCATGTTTAATTCTGACTGTCCATTTTTGGACACCACAATTGAAGAGAAATAGCAAGGAGCTATTTGTAGTCCTGAGTTTCGTGCCTGGGATGTTTTGATCTTGGAAGGGTTCCTTCCCAGGCATTCTTCTGGTAAACAGAAGAACAATGTTTTGTAAATATAAAGATGTTTACATTCTTTCTTATAGGAGGGACCTTCTTCTGATGTCCCTCTGGGATGTCCAATTGATTGAAAAGTTTACCTTTGTGTTACCAATCAAATTGGCCTCTGACATTCTGTATAAAGAGGAGGTCATCCCACAATAAAGATAGAACCCACTGACCACTTTGGAAAGGAGCCTGCGTCTCTTCTGTTCGATGTCCCTTGCAACAGCTATTGAAGACAAATAGCAAGGAGAAAGTCCAAAGGACAATAACAGGAACATTCAGAGAAAACCTAATGAGTTGTTGAGAAAAACATGCAACAATTTTATGTAGTGCTATGTAGTTTTCCGCATTTTTCAGTTAGCAGACCACTGATATTTTTCCAGTAGAGGTTTAGACTAAAGCACAGTGAATCCCTGCCTGCAGTGCAGAGGTTCACTCTCCTTCATTAACTGTTACAGACTTGGAAAAAGTTGCCCATGCCCACAAGCTGAACATAACTTTATCCTAAAGATGAAAAAAAACAAAAGAGCATAGGATCATTAAATATATGAAAGCCTGTTAATAGGTAGTTCTCACTACTTCCATTATAATACTGTAAGAAATAAATTATTGCTTAAAAGGTTCCTTTGAAGATTTCCTATATTTTCTTAAAGTAAGGATAGCATATCACAGAAATTGATTCTCTGAAAGGGATAGCAAATCTCTGTCCTCTTTCAGACCAGATTAAAGAAATGTCTCCTCTTGGAAACAAAAGAGTTGTGCAGGCAATCATCTAAGGTCCCTTCTGCACCTTTAGTTCTGCGAAATAGGGAAGCCAAGCCCCAAATCAGATGCTGAAGGTGACTCTGCAAGACCCTAATAGTATTGTGGGAAGTGGGCATGATGATGCATCCTGGCTGTTTATAACACAGCTGAAGCTAGACACATGAAGGATAGACAATACCTTATTGCAGTGTTGTAGAACTAAACCCTAGATTCCTGCTAGCCTGCAACACTGCATCTTGAAGGTTTGTTTTGTCAATTGTACCACAATTAACCAGTTCAGCCTTATTCAGCCATAAATGCAACAAACCCTGTTGAAATCTGTGTTATCAGTGCATTAAACAAGGCAGGAATCTTCTCAAATGCTCTGATGTTTAGGAGCAACCTGAAGTACCTACTGTACTAAATAGTAAGTACAAAGGATTTAAATGTTCAGGTAATGAAGAAATGACAGTAAATCCTCTGAAAATGCAACACCTGGTGCATGTGCATAAACATGCTCTTCCTCCCTATAATACTCCTATCATACCCCAGCAGCCCTGATGCTCCCAGTGCTCACCTATGGCCAACAAAAATTGCAGATGTGTAGCCATCAGAGTCTCTGGCATGAACAATTCCCTGAGCCTGGATGCTGAGCCCAGACACCTAGAGATGTTCCTCAGGAACAGAGATGATTCCTACAATGGTGCCCCTGAATGCTGGGCCACAGAGTGCCTGAAGGGTGCTCTCTTTGCCTCCTGCCTGACTCATACAGTCCATAATTCTCTTCCTCCTTATGCTGCTGACTCCTCCTCAGACACTGTCTTCCTTGGGGGTCCAGGGTGAACATATTTGGTCTCCTCATTAGGGATAAAAGAGTACTGGTAGTCATATAAGTCATAATTTTTCTTCCTCACAGAGACATTGTGTTCACACAAGTTGATCATTATATTGTCAAGCTATGGGGACTCTGGCTGGCTTCAAGGATGTAAATTTGCTCTTTAGCCAGAACAGTTTTCCCCAGTCCCTGTAGCGTCTGCAAAATGTCAGTGTTTTCATGAGACTGTGGCCTTCCCTCCCCTCTCTGAAGCTTGTCATAGTCCTGCTTACAGATCTGCTGTTCTGAGATTATTATTTTTATTTAAATGGCTGGGACCACGGCACAGCTGCACAGGAAATAAAACCAGGCTGCCTCATTCCTGCCTCATTTGCACAGCGGGGGGATGTGGTCCCCCCATAATATGCCTCTTGTCATTCTCTCTTCCTCTGACTCCAGGATAGCTAAGGATCCACCAACTCACATTCTCACCCTGGGATGGATAGGGAAAAGTGCTGCAGCTTGAAGGTCTCCCTCCAACAAATAGTGCCTGGCCCATGTGATGAGATTGCCTGACTAGGAACAATACCCAAGAGATAGAAAGAGGCAGGAGACTGTAAAAGGATAAAATTGAAACTAAATTGTAAAATGCAGGAGCAACTGCATTACAGATCAGAGAGGGGATGGCTACTCCTTGCTAAATTCAACACTCACTTTCTGATCCTATTCCAGTCCTAGTGTCCAGGACATCTTATCAGGAGAAAGTTGCCAGCATAATGGAGGGCTTTCAGGCAAAGCCAATACAAACGCTGAGGGGCCAACACTACTGGGAGATTAAATGAGCTAAATATTTATAGCTTGGCTGAATGACAACCAACTGGAGATCTGATGCAAATACCAAGGAGGGAAAGAAACATTTTAAGGTGGCTTTGAGGGCAGGATTGAATCGATCTGAAATGAAGGGAAACTTTAGGCAAGATTCTTTTTTTTTACTCCACCTCCTGCTCAAGAGAGGGAGCCAAGGACCCATCAAAGCACATGAAGGATGCCTTGTAATAAGGGCTCCCAAATGGCTTTGTGTTCCTTTGGGCAGCGAGGTGGGTGGCTGGTTTTGATGGACTTCCCAAAGACAGCTAATCTTAGGCCATGCTCTTGTGGTTTCTGCAGGTACAGACTCTGGGCAGATGCCTGTGCAGAAATGTTTGGAGGTCTTGATATCTGCGCTGTCAAAGCTGTCCACAGCAAAGATGGAAAAGACTATATCATTGAGGTGAGAGCATGGGCAACCTGAATGTGAGTCTCCTTTGGAAAGTGTATCTGCAAGCACTCTGCCTTGGAGTTCATATGCATCAATGTGCTCGCTTACCTCTGCATGTTCCTCTGCTCCTCCGTGCCCACCTGCATCCTCAGGCCATGGCCCACTGATAGGTTATGAGCTGATTCAGAGCCCCAGCCTAACTAGCAGATACACAGCAAAGTGTCAGTGTTTAAGTGCCTTCCTTTCTCAGTGTGGACTGTGAAAGGAAATGGAGAGCCACAGAGTGCTTGGCCACCTCAGCTCTCCAGAGATGATTCAATTCATTTAAAATCTCAGTTTCTCTCTGAATAAACCTTTCTTCAATCACTCTAAAGGGGACTTCCAAACAAAAATCCTAGCTGCACCTAATTTAAAAGAGGAAAATAAATTGTGAGAGTGTAACAAAAGGTTCACAAGCAACAGAAGCAACTTGATTGGAAAAAAAAAAAAAAAGAAGTGTATTTTCTAAAATCTTTTGCCCAGACAGCGTCCACTACAGTAAGAGGCCATTAAGACAAAGCACCACAAAGTTACTATGAGTAATGTGTGCTACAACATTTTGTATTCGGGGCTGGACAGACTGTGGCTCTGAGATTTCAATGTGCTCCTTCCCAGGCCAGGAGGCAGATATGGAAGTGGGGTAAATAGCACACTCAAATCATCCTAATAGGGTAGAGAAGGAAAAGCTGGCCAGAAAATCAAAGTGGAAACTGAAGAGATGCCCTTGAAGAGAGACAATCCAGTTAGCAAGCAAGTGCCTCTGTCAATATCTGACTTGAGGAGACACACCATCTGACCTGCTGTAAACTCCACCAACACAGGCTAGCTGAAGAAAACGAGCAGAGCCAGCCTATTGGCTTCATGCAGGGGTGCTGACACACTGGAAAGCTATGTGTGGGAGAGCAGTCCCACCCGCTGAGGGTTGGGATGCTGATGAGAACCACATGAGCCCTCCAGTTACTGCACATTCCTGCATTATATTTCTGCTCTCCCCAGGAAGGGGAACAGTGACCTGTCAAAGGCCATGTGATAGAAGCGTGCTGCCAGCAACCAAATGCTGGCAAGCCTCTGTCTTTTTCTGAATTGATGGGGCCAGGGCTAATGGGTCTGCACCCACATGCAATTCATCAGAACCTAGAGGAGCATCCCCTAGAGCAGACTGTTTCCCTGTTGTGCACTTTTAAATCTCTATGCCCCTGCAGTTGGGAAAGAAAGAGCAAGAAAGCAGCCTTGCTAGAGACAAGTGTAAGGACATTTGGATTGTGTCCACACATGGTTGGACATGATATGTGGTTTTTATATCCCTGCATATATTCTTGCACATAAGCCTATGTACGTGCACACACAGCCAGTTCTGGGTTTAAAGATTATATGCCTCTGTCTGGATATGCCTCTGGGTTTTCACATCTGCCACTGTGTGTGACTGACTGGTGAAAAAGACATCTGTACCCTAACAGCCATCATCAGCTTGCACACAGAGAAATGCACGCTCATGCTCCTCTCTCTGTGACCAAGGTAAGCATCAATGCATCTAATATGACCCAAATCAGAAGAAACACAATATAGTTTCAGAAGAGTCATGCTGAACTATCCCAGTGGAGAATCTGATTGAGCAGGCCTGATATACCAACATCTAGCAGGCATTCAGATGGCAGGCTGATGGACGTTGTTGGGAAAGAAGTAGAGTAGTGCAATATAAGGAGCGAACAAAGCCAAACAGGCACCTTTTTATGCAGATCTGAGGGAGATGTTGACAAGTAATTGCCTCCAGCCAGCTTCCTGGGGTACTTTTCTTGGTCTGAAACTGATCCCTTGTTTTGCTTTTTTCTTTTGATGGTCAGAGAAAAAAAGTTTTTTGACAGAGTGACAGTTGAATTTTCTTGGTAAGAAGGAACAGTGTGCTGTGACATTTTACAAGAAAGCACGCCTAAATGGGCTGAACAAACATGGAGTTTGCACAAATCAATTGCAGGCAGTAATTAATTTTCACAGTGCAAAGTAGTTCTTCAAGAAAGATTCATAGAGGTAGTGATGGGCAGCTCTATGAAATGAGATTTATCACAGTGGTTTGTTGCAAACAAAATCAGATTAAGACAGATGAGTTATCAACAGCACAAGAGTAATTTTGCACACATGGTATTTGCTCTTACTTGAACTTCATTTTCTTTTCTTTTCCCATGACAAACAGTAGAATCTGTTACGTTTCTGCCTTCAAAGCATTAGAACACTTATATACCATTTTTATGGCTCACATTGAAACAGATTGTGAATTTAACAGTAAATGCTGGTAATTCCTTTTTCCACTGCTTTAAAGAACTTTATCACTTTGAGGGAATATTCAAGTAGTTAGCACTCAATCAGAATTCCTCAACATAATGCAAATTCTCTACTGGTGTCAGCAGCTAGATTCTCAAAAGAACTCAGCAACATGTATGATTTAACAATCTCCCCTCTCCTGCCTTTTTTTTGTTCATTTGTTTGCTTTTGTGCTTTTGTTTCTGTTTGTGTAATCTAGCCCATTTCCATGTCTCTGCTAAGATGAAAAATATGAAGCAAGCAGAGGCCAAGCAAAATGGTCCATGTGATTTATTCTTCCTCTTGGAAGAATAAGATAAGCTCTGCCTGCCATACAGCTAAGCTATGTTACTGGACATGCTCTTTGCTGCCCTGCAAGGAGCCCTGCTCATCCCTTCAGCAGTGCCTATCATTTGTTTTGATATGTCCAATCATCAGTTTCCTTCCTTCCTTCCTTCCTTCCTTCCTTCCTTCCTTCCTTCCTTCCTTCCTTCCTTCCTTCCTTCCTTCCTTCCTT
>VZUI01055487.1:0-125528 GCA_013401135.1 Cettia cetti | reverse complement strand
TGTTTGAAATAGGTGTACGTGTGCTATAATTGATTGGTTAAAACAACTGTCTGTAAGTTTTAGTAATATACTATTGGCTGAAAAGTCCTTAAGATGCTTTGTAACAGAAAAATTTGCGGCTACTGCGGTGGCTACTGGGGGCTACTGAGGGCTGCTGTTGCTGATACTGCTGGCTGCTACATGAGTGCTGTGAGCTGCTGCTTTGCCTTTACCTCTGTGATGAAACTGATGCTTCATTAAAGTAAATAACTACCACAGCAGTCTGGTCCAGTTCCTGCCCACGTTGCCACAGATATGAATTTTATTTTTGGATCAGGCAGGAAGTACTAGAGGTTCTTGGAATTATCAAAGATTTTATTTCAGACCCTGAGATAAATTCAGTGGTATTTTGAATGCCTCAGATTTTACCCTGCCTGATAAGAAGGAAGAAATTGATGCTTTAATGGTGATGGTAAAGTTCAGATAAAAGTGAGCAATAAAGAAAAAAAATTATATGGGACCAGAAAGAAATAAAAACTTCCAAGCAAACAATACTCTGAAGTATAGTCCAGATTCCAACCAGCTCAGAGCTGACAAAAAATTCTTTCATCTCTTCTGCAATTTATGTGCTATAGAATACAGAGCACTAGCTCCTACCAATCATGTGAAAGTGAAATCCTTCAAAATCTACAACAGATAAATCACTCAAATTCCACTGGTAAAATACTACTGTTCATTAAAGAAACAATAAGACTGAATAAGATGTACAGAAAAGTTTGGTGTTTTACAGGAAAGATGTTACGCAGGTTTGAATTGAAAAAAAACTATCATGACATGGGTGAGAAAGAGGATTTACAGCAATAAACTGTAATGATAACAGGCATCTTTAGGATCCTTAAAAAAATCGTATGAGGTGAAAAAATTAATTGAGAGAAGAGGAAAAATAAAAGGAAAAAACCCATAAAACCCCCAAAATGCTCGTACAATTAACACCAAAAAAGAAAAACCACAAGAAAAAAAAAGCTAGCAGTTTTACAAATAAGCTATTAAACACAGTAGAGTTCTTTTGTTTGCCATGGGATGGAAATCATTTATATGATGGCAAAGCCAGAGCATTCACTATCTTTAACATCACTAAAAAGTCTTGATAATACTGAAAGAGCGCAGAATAGATGAGGGGGTAGAAGCACAAGCCAAAAGGAAAGGACTTGTAAGTTACAAATATTTTAAAAAATATGGCTGAATAAAGCTTGTTGCTACAATATGCAAAATAGCAAGGATAATGGAGCAGCAAAACCAGCATTTCCATCTGGATTTTATAGGATTATAGTTTGTTGGCCTAATTTTAGCTAAAAAAAATAAATTAGTTGATTCATAAAACATTCAAAATAATGCAGAAACTAAAATGAGTGTGATTTGAACAAATTTGTATTATATTGTGTAATATGGTGTATTTGTAAGTCATATGAGGAGTGGCTGAAGGATGTAGGGCTCTCTAGCATGGAGAAAAGGAGGCTCAGGAAGGAGCCTCACTTTCTCACTCTATTCAACTACCCGGAAGACAGCTGTAGTGAGGTGGGGGTTGGTCTCTTTTCCCCAGTAACAAATGACAGGAAAGGAGGAAATGGCCTTAAGTAGTACCAGAGGATCTTTAGATTGGACATTAGGAAAAATTTCTTCATGGATAGGGTTATCAAGCATTTGAATGGGCTGTGCAGGGAGGTGGCTGAAGTTGAGTCCCTGAAGGTATTTAAACAACATGTAGATATGGCACTTAGGGATGAGGTTTAGTGGTGGACTTGGCAGTGTTAGGTTAGTGGTCCAACTTGACTTAAAGGTCTTTTTCAACCTAAAAGATTCTATGATCCTAAGATCAAATCAAAGATAATCAGTCTAGCTGCATAATCATGAACCTTAGCTACTTATGTCAAATTTGGAAAGGCTTTGAATGTATTCCACACTGATGCTCAAATGTATTGCTAATCAACATTTACACTCTACAAAAACAGGAAAACTCTTAAAATCTGTTTAAATAAAAAAAATTATTTCTTTCCCCACATAACTTTAACCTTGCAAGTAAAACTGGTTGTAGAGAAACACAACACAGTTATGGAAGTTTTTGACTAGTTAGGAACTGATTAGAAGCCACAGCCAAAAGACAGTACTTTCAGATTTTTCACGGAACATCCTGTCAAGTCGAAGTTCCTACCTCCCTTTCTCTTTCATTCTTTGATAGCTGCATCTGTTTTAGCATCTGCGATCGCTGTTCCATCATAAGTGTCTTCTCATATGTGAATGCAGAAATATCATTTTCAAACTGCAAAAGAAATTTGCTTTAGAAACACCAGAAGAAAAGTACTTTTTAGAAAAACAACATTTAGACAGTTTATTTCTCATACCTGTATTAATTTGGTGGTCCTGGATGTATTCATAGCATTAGAGCAATCCTAAGCATATAACTGATCAATCACTTCTGTCCTCATTTTTAAAACCTAATCTTCAAACAGCAATTTCATACAGTGAACTGTCTTACTGTGACAATATTATTCCAGTTTTATCTACATTTTAGGCACTTGGAACAGACTTGCCACTACTCCGTTCCAACTAGGAGAAGTGATAGTTGAAAGCACTTATTTAAACTGAGTCTACATTGCTGCCACCTGAGCATGAGTGTACACTTGTTTTCTTCAAAACTATAACTATCAGGTACAAATAACACATTATTCTTTCATCAGTGAGAAACGTTCATAAACAGAAGCCATTAGCAAGAAATTCTAGCATAAATTCTCATATTTGCTAAAAACTAAAATACAACATAAAAATCTATAGCAGCCAGCTGTGTTGTTACTGACTTGTAACATATCTCTTATCCTCTGGAAGATTCTCAGAATTAAATATTATCCACAGAAGAAAAAATTGTATTTCTGTAGTGGTTTAATCCCAGCCAGCAAACAAAGCCCAGGCAGACTATCACTCCTGCCCAAGTGCATTTGGGAGAGAATCAGAAGGATAAAAGCTAGAGAATTCATGGGTTGAGATAAAAATAGTTTAATAGGAAAAGCAAAAATTGTGCCCACAAGCAAAGCAAAACAAGGAATTGGCAGGTCCCCATCATGCATACTTGGGAAGACAAACAGCATCACTCCAAACATTCCCCCCTTCTTCCCTCTTCTCACCAACTTATATACTGAACATGATGTCATATGGTCTGGAATATCCCTTTTGTCAGTTTTGGGACACCTGTCCCAACTTTGTCTGCTCCCAACTTCCCCCAACTTTCTTGCCAGTGTGGCAGTACAAAAGGTAGAAAAGGTCTTGGCTCTGTGTAAACCCTGCTTCACAGTAACAACATCATCTTGATATTATTAACCCTGTGCTTGGCACAAATCCAAACACAGCCTTATACCAGCCACCATGAAGAAAATTAACTCTACCCCAGCTGAAACAAGCACAACTTTCTATACCATCTTTTGCTCAAAATTCAATCAAGGCTGATCCTTTTCATGGCACTCTGTGTTCTTTCAACTGTACATGCCACAGCATTTGAGACTTTAATGTTTAGTAGCCTAAGTAAAGAACAGTAAATTTTTCACAAGTAATTTTTTCCTAAGTAATTAAAACAATTCTTAAAATTGTTTTATGATTAATAAGCATGATAAACCTTTTAATAAGTTCTGGTGATTCTAAAAACTAGTGGTGGTAGAAGTTTAGAACCAGTTTACTCATCTTCATCCCACTTCCAGAATGGTTGGGGTTTTTTTTCCCCATGAGTTTTACTTTGGACATTATGCTAGTCATCTTTTAGTGCTGGAAATTACATCCTTAGTTTCCAAAAAGAGTGGGCCTAGCCAGAGTATAGCTTTTGTCTTTTCTCCTAAACAGTTTATGACCCATATTTAAAATGGCAAAAAACTTACGAAATTCATTTTGTCACTACATTGACTTGTGAAACTGTAGGTATACTGTCCTGCTGTTCAGTGCTGGCTGAGGCTGGCAATGCCAAGCAAAGCTCTCATTTGAGCCTAGGAATTCCTTACTCCAGAGAGGTAGAGGTATTCTTACAGCAGTTGGAGACACAGACAAGTCCATCCTGTCTCATACCATATGTCACAGCTTATTAGATTAAGCACATTCAGCCTTCCATTTCACTGCTTGCTAAAAATTCAAGCTTTTTCCTTCCTGAATGAACCAGTTCTATGGACTAGTCCTTATAAATAAAGTAAGAATTAACACATAAAACACCTCAGACTCTACTTGACAAACCCAATAAACTCACCACCACATACACTAGCATTATAACATGATAAAGATGCTTAACTTCTTGTTCTTTGTGGGATTGCAATCTTTCAATCTCTATATTTGGGATAATATTCCTTTATTTGAAAAAGGCTAAATGTGCTTTCCTAAGTTTCCTATGTTTATTCCCTGTTGCAACTTATATGTAGTAACAAACCATTTCAACAACTTCCACTTGAGCATTCAGTCTAAGGTGGTATAAGAACATCTGAAGATCCTTCTTCATTTGAATGCTGTTATCATCCATTTGAGCAACGGTGAAGATACGCATTTTACATTTTCTCCAAACCTACCAAAAAGATACATTATAACAGTTTGTAACACTGTATTTTCTATTGCCATGAATAATTTGAACAAGGTGAAGGAGAATTTAATTAGACATGCTTAGAACCATTCAGTGCTAGAAAATTAAATCCCAGCCATTTTCTGTTGTCCTTGCCTTGTGCTGTCGAAGGAGAAAAGGCAGCAACATCAGCATACCACCATCATGAACAATCCACCACACATCTATATTTCCTTCAGTAAAACGTTCTTGATTTGTTGGAAATAAATCAATGTTTTTAGCCACCAAAAGCGCTTGTTGAGCTGCAGTTGTTTCTCGTACAGTATCTGTAAGGGAAAATAAAACATTTAACAAGAACTCCTAGTTTTCATACACAAATTTTGCTTTTGTTTTAAATTCAAAAGTATAAATCCTCCCAGATTCTGCTGCAGAAGAGGAATATGGTAAGTGTCTTCGCAAAAGAGGAATATCCTGGGTCTCTTGGTTCTGGTGGGACAAGGTTAATTGTTGCAATAGCAAGGAGGGGTATGGCTAGGACCCAGAGATTACTCTACACTACTTCATGCCATTGCCAAAAGCAGGGGGGAATATCATCCGAAGAGAAGGGGTTCCTTCTTGTTGACTAAGCATGGTGTTGGTTCTGAGCTGGGGGAAGTGGTTGGATGGCACCAGTTCCAAGGCAGAAGGAGAGGTTAGGGTGGCATAGCTGTGATCAAGTGGCGCTTCATGGTGAGCATTTTTGCATGTGCATCATTCTCTCTTTTGTACACTTTTTGTTATTAACATTGTTGCTGTTTCCAGTAAATTGTTCTTAACCTGTGATCTTTACCTTTTGTGCCTCCAATTCCCCTCTCCAAACAGACACAGGGGAAGAGGAAATGTGAGTGAGCTGCAGCATGATTTGGAGTGTGTCAGTGGGAACACTAAATTAGGGTGTACTATTCCTAAGCCACAACAATCTTTATTCGGTGTCTGACGTGAGGCACAATGGGTTGAGATAACAGACTGCCCAGAGCAGATCGGAAACAAATTTGATCTAGGCATTTTTTGTTTTAGGTATGGAGCCACCGGTTGCAATGTTGCTTGGTCTGTTCATATGGGACAGGTACCTAATCCTGTATATATTCCTGAATGTGCTTCTTATGATATATTTCAGAGTAGGAAGAGGGATCTGGATGTCTTTGCTGATATACTGAGGGATGTCCGTTTATGACATGATAACATCAAGGGCAATGACGATCATTTGAGATGTATATTGACTGTTGCTCTCCTACTCTTACCTCAGGCACTACCATTGCATGTTTACTACTCATACACACTCTGTGGGGGGAACAGGTGAGGATAATTTCCCCCAGCTTTTCACCCCCTTTTCCTGGCCTTTTCCACTCCCTTCAGCCTCTTACATTCTGAGAATTCTGAATTCCATTCGGATGTTAAGGAAATCATATTCTTGGTGTTAAGCTTGCCAGGTATTCTTAGTCTACACATTTAGAGTGAAGGACTTTTCTAGAGAGGTTATTCAGAGATCTATCCCAAGGGTGTATATTCATGAGTGACATGGAAAGTGGGAGAAAATGGGCCAGCTTTTGAAGGATTATTCTGCTCCTGTGGTTTGGAACTTCAATCCTGAACACCAGGATCTTGGTAAAGTAATGGAATACTTGACAGAAAAATGCTGTGGCAATTCCAGGGAGGTGTGAAGTTTTGCAACATACTGGGCCTTGGCTACTATTTATTGGACATTGTGCAATACTAGACAACAGTCTCAGGGGGAAGAAGAGCAAAGCAGACTGACAGGCACTGTGGCCACTCAAACGGAACTGAAGCAGAGGAACAACCTGTGCCAGTAGCAGTTGCCCCTATATAGAAAAAGAAATCAAAGACAAATCAGTTCACTTAGTGAAGGATGAAAAGGAAGGAGAGCCCTCACAACAGGATTAACAGGCAGGGCCAGAGATAAACATGCAATCCCTATCTCCAGGTGAGCTGCGAGAATATGGAAAAAAATTTCAGCCACCAGTCAGTCGGGTGAGCCCCTAGTGACTTAGCTGCTCTGATGCTGGGATATTGCTGCCTTTGATATGAAACTAGATGGTAGTGAAGCCAAGCAAATGAGATCCCTCACTTGGGATGTTAGCATTGGCAAGGGGATTGGGAAGAAGACCGAAACTATCAGCCTCTGGAGGCAACTCCTGTCAAGCACGAAGGAAAGGTATTTTCTCAAGGATGATCTAGTACTTCACCCAAGCAGGTGAAATACCATGGAGAAAGGTATCCAGTACATGACAGAATTAGCTGTGCTGAAGGCAATCTATAGGGATTCAAATAACAAACAGTCCCCTGTAGATCCAGATGAGGTCCATTATACACAATCCACATGGGAGAAATTTGTACAGCATGCACCATCATCGTATGCCAACTCGTTGGCATTGAAGTCAATGAAAGGAGAACCAACAGTGCTTCAAGCAACTATCTGACTCCAACAAGATCATCTTTTTCCCTCTCTAATGACCTGTGCCTTGGCTGTCCAAGACTGCAGAGAGATTTGAAAAGCTTGAGAAAGTTAGAGAGGAGATGTCCCATGCCTTGCCAGTATGGACCACATTTGCTGCTATAAGAAGCAAGACTGCAGTGGAAAAAGGTGAGGCTCCAGAACACCTGGAATACATTGATTACATCATCTTGTAGGGCAACACAGCAGAAGTTTTTGAGAAAGGGAAGAAGATAACCCAAATCATCTTAAAGGCCAGTTTTGCCATAAAGCAAAGTAAGGTCAAGAGACCTGCCCAGGAAAATCAGATTTTAGGAATAAAACGGCAAGATGGACATCATCAGATTACCATGGATGTGGTCCACAAAACAGCAGCTACATCCTTACCAACCAGCAAGAAGGAAACAGACTTTTCAAGGTAGTGTGCACATTCCAGAATACAGTCAAATCGTAAGTTCTCTCTATCATATGACTTGGAAGGAGAATGATTTTAAGGGCGGTCTTGAACAACAAAAGGCTTTTGAACAAATGAAACAGAAGATTGTTCATGCAGTAGCCCTTGGCCAGTCGGACAGGACAAGATGTGAAAAATAGGCTCTACACTGCAGCTAAGAAATTAGCTCTTCCTGGAGTTTCTGGCAAACAGTTCTTGGGGAGACTCAACAATGATTCCTGGGGTTCAGGAATATGGGCTACAAAGGATCTGAGGCCTGGTACACTCCTACTGAAAAAGGGCTATTAGCATTATAACTGAATATTACAAAGGCATTCAAGCTTCTTCAGAAGTGATTGGCACCAAAGCACAGCTCCTCCTGGCATCCTGACTGCCAGTGCTGGGTTGGATGTTCAAAGGGAAAATCCCTTCCACACATCATGCCACTGATGTTCTGTAGAGTAAGTGGGTCATGCTGATCACACAGCAAGCTTGAACAGGAAACTTCGATTACACAGGGATCTTGGAAGTAATCACAAACTAGCCCAAAGGTGAAAATTTCATATGAACATGAGAAGAGGAAAAGGTGACACATGCTAAGGGTGCCCTACCATATAATCAGCTACCTGAAAAAGAGAAGTGTTATGCTCTCTTTACTGATAGTTCCTGTCATATTGTAGGGATACATGGAAAATGGAAAGCTGCTGTATGGAGTCCTATACGGTGAGTCACAGAAGCTACTGAGAGACATGGTAGATTAAATCAGGTTGCAGAGCTGAACAAAAGAAATGGCCAATGCTCTAGCTGTACACTGACTCATGAATGGTAGCAAATGCTCTGTGGGAATGGCTAGAACTATGGAAAAAGTCCTATTGGCAGCACAGAGGTAAAGCTACCTGGGCTGCTGAATTGTGGCAAGACATCACTGCCTGGGTAAAGTTGGCTATAAAAGCATGCCATGCAGATGCACACATACCCAAAAGTCAGGTTATTGAAGTACATTGCAACAACAGACAAGTGTGTTGGGCAGCCAAGAATGAAGTCTCTCAAGTGGATGTAGACTGACAACATAGGCTGAATTATTTCTGGCTCAGTGGGCCAATGATATCTTAGGTCATCAGGAAAGAGATGCAACATACTGATGGGCTTGTGATCAAGAAGTGGACTTAACCATGGACAATGAGTATGGACTAAGACAGATGCACCAGTTGTGAGCTCCTGATGCAGCTTGCAACTAGCCCTCCTGCTCTGGAAGACACTTAGATAGAACATGCAGTCATGGACTAAATTAACTCAAGAGACATCTTGGAGGAATAGATATTGACTGTGAAAATGATACTTGTTTGGGTGTATATATGGAAGATGTAGGATCTGGGCATGACATAAATGGCATAGAATATGGGGTGGACAATGTTTTGGTTCTGGCCAGGACAGGGTTAATTTTTGCAACAGCCAGAAGAGGGCATGGCTAAGATCCAGAGGTTATTCCATACCACCTCAGGTCATTGCCAGGGCAGGGGTAAGGCAGTCTCTTCCAATAAGAAAGGGTTTCTTCTGGTTGAATAAGCTTGGGGCCAGTTCAAAGCCAGAAGTAACAAAGGAATGGCTGAGTGGCACCAGTTCTGAGCCAGAGGGAGTGGTTGGGTCAGCTCCATTGTGGATATTTTTGCATTGAATCACTCTCTTTTGTATACTTTTCTTATTAACTGTTGCTCTTACTGCTCATTTTGTTACCTCATTGCTGTTTCCAGTAAATTGTTCTTATCTCAAATCTGTGATCTTTACCTTTTATGCCTTCAATTTTTCTCTCTAATCCAGCCCAAGAGGGATGGGGGAGGAGGAAGGGGGACAAGCAAGCAGCAGTGAGGTTTGAAAAGTCTCAGTGGGAGTACTAAATTGCTGAGTAACATTCAAAAACCATGACACTGATTTTAGTGACCAACCTGTTTAGAAGAAAAAGCAAACCTGTGGTTGAAGAGGGCTGAGAAAACCCACTAGAGATGAAATCAGATATGGATAAATATTCAATTGTCCACCAGATGTTCAGTTGCACATTTTCTCCACACAGCAGATACATTAGTTATACAGTTGAATTACAAATGCAAATGAGAAAGTCAATAAACACATACCAACAAAATTTTTCCATGAGAAACGATTTTCTGTCTGCTTCCATGACTGTGGCCATGCCATCAGGACCGTGTTGTGCTTCATCCCTCCTAGACCAGCTGACTGAATCAAGTAGGATATTCCATCTCTGAAGTTAGGAGAAACCACAATCTGGCAAAATCCTTTAGTCTTTTCTACACCCATTAAGGCCTTAACATTCTGCAACAGGAAAATTACACATAAGGAAATACAAATCATTAACACTGAGGATTTATCAGTTTAAACAGATGGGGATTTTTAAAGATAGACAGAAGAAATCTTTATTTTCTACAGGTCTCCTAGAAATACTTTCTAGTTTAAATGTTCCAGAATCAATGAAGCCTGCAGATGCTGAAATTTTTACAATTCATCTTCATTTTAATTTTAAAAGCAATAGTTTTCTGAGTCTTAGCACCAGTTTTGACTTTCTAGAGAACTCATGGATTAGGCCTCCCTTAAACTCATTCATTTTCCATCTCTGAGAAAAACAGCTAAGTTAGGCCATCTACAAATAACATTTCAAATTCCTGTGGGTAAACAGTTTCTGTTTAAAGTTTTTTTTCCATTTTATGTTAATTGGTATCTTGGAACCTTTTCATATGATATCAAATAGGTCATCTATCTTTATACTCTATTATTTTAAAAACCACTATGGATAAGACCAAGAGGAAGAAAAAAAAGAAAACTGATGAAATGGGCAGTTAGCTATGTTAGCTAGTCCATTTCCAGATTTTAAATGTTCATCTATTTAAGACATATCACATCTGAAAAAAATCACAGGGGTTTTTACACAGTTTTGAAGACTACTTGGATCAAAATAGTAGACCTATCAACTGGTACTCTTTTGAACAACTCTGCAGAAATTGACTAACATGGAAAATATAAAAGCAATCAAAACCTACTTTTGGACATTTCAATAGAATACAGGAAACATGATACTTTCTCCAAACATTTCCTCACCCTATAAAGATAGGTGTAGGAGAGTTTGTATAGGCAAGTAAATACAAGTATTATTATTGAAGAAATATTGAAACTAAATTCACTTGTGTTTGTAAGCATAGTTGGATGTAATTTTTAATTTTAAGACAACTTACTATTTTTTTCCTACCTATCCTACTGGAGATATGTTATAAATAGAAAAAAAAAAAAGGATCTCAAGAAGGATCCTGTTCACAGTTTTCCAGCAAAGACTACTCCTAATCCTAATTCTACTATGTATTTCTAGAAGGACATAGAAATCATGAGGATGATATTATGCCAAATCATGAGGATGATATTGTGCCAAACATTTGCATCTGTTAGTCAAACATTAAATTTTTTGTTAAATATATGCTGTTTTCTTTATAAGATAATTTGTTAAAACTTGGTGTTTGTTTTGAGGCAGGGGGTTGTGTTTTTTGGGGGGGGGATTGTATGTGCGAGGCTTGGGGTCTTTTGCATGGGTTTTTTGGTTTGTTATGGGGTGGGTTTTTTAATATATAATTTGATTGTAAGCCCAGGGCTCTCAATATTAAAGGAAAAGCTAAGAAGTATCAGTATTGTCTTAACCTATTAGAAAATTTTATAAAACATTTTGCTACATACACCAATCCATTCTTTTAATAAAATCACTGATTGTGCTGAAAGCAAAAATAGATTTTTTATCCAATATTTTACAACAGTCTGTTTTCATTCAATGTATGAGTTATCCAGATCCAGATTCAACATTTAAATACTGTTGTAAATTACAAGTATTTGCAAGCTCTCTTTTACATACCTCTTCAGCTTTCTGAGTTTCTGTACATTTATCTAAGTAGATTCCCTGAAGCACAGAACCCACAATAGTCAGTCCTTTCCCAGCCTTCAACTGAGAGGTAAAAGAAAGCAATCTAGGGTGTTTCACTAACTGCTCATTATCCAAGTTTAACAAGACCAAAAGTTGAGGCCTGCCAAAAAAGGAAAAAAAAGGTTTAGTGCACACACACAGGTTCATAAGGAAGAACAGGAAAATTAAAATTAACAAGTAATAAAATGCACATTAACTGCTTAATTCAATGGAAAACAGCCAACTCCTAAGTAGATAAGCCATAATTTGCAATAGCAACAACAGTTCAGGTACAGAATACATGAACGATCACAATGTCATTTTGAAAAGCTCCCTTAAAGACCAATTTTTACCTAGAAAATTATAAAATCACTCTTCCAATATCATCTCATGCAATCTGCTGCTTGAAATGACTAAACACTGAATGCACATCACATTTTTTACTACTCCATTCAGTTGGATTTGGAAAACCTCTAGAAACAGACTCTGGGTCACCTCTTCAATGCTTAATTATTTTATCATGTTCTGTTATTCTCCTACCCTAATCTGCTGTAAGAAATATTACTCCATCTTCTTAAAAACCTTCTTTTAGGTTTTGTATGGTCGTAAGTTAGTTACAACAGTTTTTAGTGTCCTCTTCAGCCTCCTCCAACCTAAATAAGCATAGCTCCCCCCAGCCTCTCCCCAGAGGAAAGACGCTCCTGTCTTCCAACCATCATCTGCGGTCATATCTACTCGAGTTTATGTCATTCCTACATCACAGTCCATAAACATGGAAGAAATATTCTAAATGTATTCTAATGAGTGCTAAAGAAAAATAAATATTTCCCAGTATATTTACTTCTCAATGTACTATCTATCCTCCTGTCAATACTGTCCAGCATGCTATTGCCAAGACACACTGCTGGATTACTATCTACTGGGAACCACAGGTCCTTTTTACCACAGCAGCTTCCCAGTCTAGTATCACTACTCTGAATATGCTTGTGCCAGGTACTGAACTTGCAGTTATCCTTCTGGATTTTCATGATTTTCTTAATGACCCATCCCTCTACCTGTGTAGGTCCATACAAAAGGACAGTCAACCCCTTAAGTGTACCAAGAGCATCCAAAGTTCAGTTTCAGCTGCATACTAGATGAGAATGCACTCTATGTCCTTTAATCAATATTCAATTTACTTACTTTTTCCAAATCAACATTTTATACTTTTCCTGTCATTGCTACAAATTCAAAAGACTGATGACAAGTTGGATCATACTTCCTACCTCAAAACTAGCACAGTTTAAGATGTAGCAAGATGCTTCAGTTCTAGCCATTACATTGACACAATAGAAAGATACCTCATTTGGAACTGAAGCAGTCAAATATGTGACAGGCTTGTCAATACTACATGATATTGGTGTCTCTGAGATGCCAAGTTCACCAGTGCCAGGAAAAATGGTAAAATAATGCCATTATACTGAAGGACAACAGAACACTCCATGTGCATACACCCCATGATACTACCACTGAGCAGTGACTAGAATTCAAGTATCAGATTATATTCATCAAAGTGACAATGTGCAAATGTTCTTAATTTTTAAACATTAATAATTTTTTATGTTGGCTTTGAGGAAAATTAAATTTAACAAATAAAAAAAAATATATTGCAAAAATAGTAGTGGACACCTAACTCCATTACAGTTAAAAGTGAGATTTTGTTTAAGCGGCATCTAAGCAATTTAGAAAGTGCTACAATTGAACAAAGCTATATAAAAAAGAATACTACAAAAATGAAATTAAACTAGTAAAGGGTCCTCTGTAGATTTGTACAATGTATTTCAGAGGGAACAGAAACAAAAGCAAAAAAAAAAAATTGCACTTATGTAATTGCAGTGTTTCTTCTGTAGAGACAGTGAGACCCAATGATAACTGTTTCTTTTAATCTGAAAAGTCTATAAATAATCAAACACTACAATTCTTCTGCACTTTTGAAAACCATGTCAACACTATATGGATTTAAGTTCAAGTTAGTTTGCCCATAATTCCAGCAAAGTTGATTAGACGCTGACCATAAGTCACATTTCATTTCAGTAAAGTATTAGTATTGCAATGACATCATTGCCATGCCCAATTTAAAACATTATTTTAAAGATGAATTTCACTTTATCTTTACTTCACTGCTTTACCAGTAGCATTCCCAATATATTTACGTATTTTAAGAGTTAAGTGACCCTGAAAAACGTAGGACTCTACCTCCAGTTCTTGGTGTGAGGAGGACCATCTTCAACACGAAGCAAAGCATAGCGAGCTGCGTTCAGGGAGAGTCCTCGGATTCCATCGCCCCATTCTTTTTCCGCTCTTCAGGATACAAAAGAGATTTAATTTAACAGGGTTCCATTTATTTATACAAATCAAGTACTTTTTCTCATGTGGGGGATAATGGACGTAAAAAACAATCACTTTTTTTGCATGAATGCATGAAAAAACCTTGCCTTGTAGATTTAAATCAAGATTGAAGACTAACCAAGATGAAGCAGTTCCAGGCCCTTTCAAGGTAATTTTTTCCATATTTATAAATATTTACTATGGTCTATAGACTCATACTTCAGAGGCATTTTTGTAATTGTGAGAGCTACTTAAGTTGACTTTTAGCACTAGAATGAATAAGCAAAGGATACTTAAAAAGAATTATTTTAAAGTAGCAAAATTACCAAGCGAAACTTGACTTCATGTGGGTTAGTATAACCTGTCTAGACCTCAGCACCACCACTATAACCTTCTCCACTTTCTTTCCTTCCCAGCTTCTCTCCCAGAAAGCCTAAAGCTTCACCCATTCACCTGACCATTTTCAGTCTCCCTACATTTTCCAGTCCTTTTGTCCTAGGGTGACTTTATGATGCTTGTATCCCCAGTTGTCCATTCTGTTTGTGCTGTATATTGAGTTCTGTACCTTTATGACTGATTCTGAGAGTGAACCAGGGAGAGAAGACATGCAGAGTTTGTTTTGAGAAACTACCTGACTCCCACACATTCTCTTGTCTAGACTCCTGTTTGGAGACACGGACAGCGGTGGGACAGAGATCTTTTTGCTTTTAGTTAGTTTTAGCTAGCTGAGGCAGAAAAGTTTCCTGGACTGGTTTTTTTTTTTTTTTTTTCTTTTTCTTCTTAAGACTGTTTAAATCTACTCTGGACTAAAAAATCCAGAGGAGCACCGAAGGCTCGCCCCTGCGAGCCCAGCGGGCCTGGACCTCCGGAGGGAGTGGGATTGACAAAAAGACTGAGTGAGCTGAGCTGCACCCACAGCAAGGACTTTCTCAGTTTGCCATCTCTCTTCAGAGTGGCAAGAGGTTTTATTGCTTCACTGTTCATTTTATATTTTCATAGTATCCATTCTTTGTGCTTGTAGGTATTTTGTTTGTTAAATAAATAGTTTAATAGTTATTTTTCATTTTTCTCTGAAGAAGTTTTTCCTGGACTGGCTGAGGAGAGAGGCTGTTTGGGTTTGCTTTCCAGAGGAACCTCCTTCAGAGGTTTCCTCCCAAATTTACCCTAAACGAGACACCTTTTAATTCCAATATTAGAAAATTGGTGATTGGAAGTGGTCAGGAGAATGGATTCTACAATGGCAAGGGGTCCATATCCGTTGCCCACCTCCCTCCCTCTAATTTCCACTCATGAATTTTTTCTGAACTTTGCTACCTCTAGTAAAGCATCTCCTTCAACAAGGTAAATGTCCTGGTATGTGCCAACATTTGTAGAACTTATATATGAGTTTGGAATTATGCATAATTTTATGTATGCATCTACATATATATACACGCACGTAGGACTGTTACCATCTGATCCGACTTCCTCACTAAAATTGGAGAATTAATTTCCTTATCATTAGCGCAGCAAATTGAGATGTTATAATCCAGGAAAGCATGTAATCTGTAAATGGAGGTATTAAAAGATGGAGAATCCACAGCGTGGAACAGTTTATTCTAATTGATCCACTTAGGAACTGTGCTTAATCACTCATCAAAACAAGTGGCCTAGCTCCAATTTTCTGCTCCAAGATCTAACTATTTCCTTTCAGCATAGGGTATCTTTCCTTAGAAAGGGATAGTATGCACATTTACTAATAATAATTACCTGTAGTGTTTGTATATGTTGTTTAGTTGTTTGAGGTTTTTTTGTGTTGTTTGCTGGTTTCATTTTTGGAGATTTTTTTTATGAACATAGCATGCTCTTTAAGACTCATAGTTGCTCAGCATGTCCTACAGGTATGACTATCTTTTGACAAATGCATATAGAGCAACGTATGTTGCAATTCAAAAATTAATTCTAGAAAGTACTCAAGTCCACACACACAAAAAAGTAGAGTCTGAGCTTCTGCACAAGGTAATAATAATTTACAGTTCTATAATAGCCGCTGCATGATATTGAGAAGTAATGTTCCTGAAGTACCAAAAGTTTACACCATCATCTCAGCTCTGAGAGTTTCCCAGACTTATTGGTTCTCATTTCTGTCAGTTCTTGCTGTTGAAAAGTTTGTAACAGAGCTTCCAGAGAAATTCAAATCTGAAAACTTACAACCCTTAACAGAGATCAGATCTTACCTTGTTTCAAAGAATACTCTGAACTTTATTACTTCAGTTGTATCTATTTTATACAAAAGAGCTTCTTGGTTAATGAAAAAGATATTAAATATAGAATAAATAAGATATATGGTCTTACCCTCTATATTCTATGTATTTGTATATACATCCTGCGATTAGCATGGCAATCAAAGCATAGTACCAAGAGCAAATGAACATCAAGGCAAGACATAAACTCATCCCCAGGAATGAAAGAGTCCTAAAAGAAACCATTTTTTTCCATTTTTTAAATAGGCATGCAAATGTTCTACAGAGTCAATTTCTTATTTAACTTCCAGAAAGGCCTTTCTCCCTCAAAGGCTATTTTTGAGATACTATAAAATAAAAAATACATTGTCACAATTCTAGCTCATATGAAAAAATTGCATTCAGAATCTTTGTATGACATACAAAGGATGATTTGTATGTCATCTAAATTAGATGTAACAATAGATTTTCTACATTTGTCAGTGTTGAAATTTTACTACCTCCAAGTAAGATGAGTTTCAAAATACATTATCACTTATTACTGTTGATATGAATTTAAGCTAAAAAAAAAAATCAAACAGTAATAAACAACTTTGTTACTCCCAGCAAAAATTGTTGATTAGTTTAAATTCAATTTGACTCATCAATTCTATTCTTTATTTCTGTTGTGGACTGTCTCTTGGCCAATAACACAAGTCAATAGAATTCAGAAAATAATCTTCTAAAGGGTACAAAGAAAGAATGACTGTAATCTGAAAAAATTACAAAAGCATTTCCAATCTTAAGTCTATATGCCTGGTTTACCCACACTTATCAAATATAGATGTAAATCATCTCAGAATGGACAGTTTTGTGTATACTTTTAGTCATATACAACATCCCAAATTCGTTTTCACCCAATTTCCAAATTAGAGCTAACTTTGGGTTGGTACCTTTAGTTTGGTAATTTAGTACACTGAGTTCAATTTTAAACTATGGGAATGCTTTACCAGTTCTGAGGACATCAGTAAACAACTGATCAAACATCAGAACAACAGCTGCTCTTTTATGCTTGGATTAATATAAGATTCTACTTTCACTCAAAAAATAAAATGCCATCTCAATTCCAGCTAAATATTCCAACGCCTGCTTTGGTGACTACTAGAAGTCTAGTACTACTTCTAGTCTAGTAGTCTAGAAGTAGTCACACAGTGAGTCAGCTGCCTCACTGATGTCTCTGAAAAAAATATTAAAAGGAATTGCTGCCAAATATATGTATTTGGAAGGTTAGATGTCAAACCAGTATGTAACTTCTGAGCAGATGCAAAAAATTTTTTCAAAGCTAAAACTGCAACAATTAATTTTCACTTAACTCTTTAAAAACCCATACTTTCCCTTTTTGTATTATTGATCTTTACTCACTCATTAAAGGGTTGACTTAAGTTATCAAATGCAACGTCCAAAGCATATTATAAAACCAGTCATCACATCATCAACGAGCCAACTCATGTATATTGAATGAGATTTTTTCTGTAGAAGTTTCGGGTTTGTGTATTTTTTGCATAACCGAAATCATCCTAACCTTCCTGAGCACTTTTACCAGTTCTCTTTAAGTATATATACAAGGCAGATTTTATGGTTTTTCATCCTCATTTTCATACAGAAGATCTCTTGGCTTCTAAACAGAAAAAAATGTTGTCCTGTAACCCCTTTCCAAACCATCTATATTAGTCACATGTTTGCATGATCACTATTATTACTATGGCATTATTCTAAACACATGAGAACAAATGATGCTCTTATTGAGTGCATGAATCATAACTCATTTAAGTCAGAAAGGAGATTTTGTTTAATTATTGCAATAAAATCAACAATTTAGGGCAATATAGTTAGCTTTAACTCTTTTGAATGAAGAAATATTCCCTACCAGTGGTAATACTTGAAACGAGGTCTCCAGTTGGGAGTTCGTAAAAGTGTCTGAACTGCACAAGCCAGATTTACAAACATATAGCACATAAGGAAAAACCTGTTAAGAAAGGAAGAGCACTTTCTAATGAGAAATGTATTAGACAGATGTGCATTAAGACATAAACACAATCCAAAAAAGGGAAGGAAGATGTCCACTTTCCTTTACACTATGTTCACAGTGGCCAAGAGAACACAAGACATATATTAAGATTACTTACAGAATAATAGGCCTTAAAATATGGTATTACCACAATACAGAGCCACAAACATGTATTTTAGAGACAAACATGGCAAATAACTGACAATAATGGTGTATCATTTTTAGCTGGGACAGAGCTAATTTTCTCCTCTTTCTATAGTAGCTAAGATGATATGTTCTGGACAAAGTCAATAAAATAAAATAAAATTCTATTCATATTCTAAAATATTGAATTTTGTCTGTCTCTGTTAGACACACTTGACCTAAAATAGCAGTAAATGTTATTTCAAAATCCAAGTTTTTTAAAGGTTGAACATATTTTTATTAGCATTCCAGACCTCTGTTCTGGAAAAACATTTTTGTGCCTAGAAATCAGTTCAGCCAAAACATTTTGTTGTTTCATATTATCTCCAGGATAAAATAGAATTACAATTTGCTAGAAAAGGAAGTCTAACATGTATTATTTCAAAAATAAAAATAATTACCTAATTAATTTTAAAAGAAAATACTATTTAATTTAAGAACAAAAACACCACACTCATACTTACATTGAAAGAATCGGTGCTACACTGTCCAATGAGGCTATCAAAATTCCTATTTCACAAATACCAGCAGTGAGGAGAAGAGCCCAAGTTGGTTCTCCGTTTGCTTTTCCATGACCAAATACCTAGTTCAATTCAAGTTTACATTAAGATTAGGGAAAGCTGTTCACTATACAGTAATAAACTATGGTGCAAATCACTAACTTATTTAGTGCTAACTGGAACTAAAAGTAATTATTAGTTACAAAGGAAAATCATGCAATCTATACTATGAAAAGCCAAAACTAAAATTGCAAAACACACATTTCCAATATGAAGTATGCTTACTAAAGCAAGCAATGACTACATAACATTAAAGTCCTATGGCAGCTGAAATAATCTTAGGAGAATTAAAAACCATATGCATAAGAGATTTATGCCTAGTAAAAAGCTAATATAGTTTAGGCCAGTACTTTTTGTAACATAGAAATTAGGTGTCAATTCAATATTTATTAACATAATATTGGTCCTTAAAGAGAAGTTAGATAAGACTATGATCCTGCACAGAGGCCTACCAAAAACCATTTTTGCATGTGGTAATTTCCTTTGTGGAGAATTCTATACAGCTATACTGGTGACAGATGGAAAAATGCTTTGCTCAAGGTTCCCGTGGTATTTGTTCTCCCCCATATTCCTCCATTCAATTACAGAAATTAAGTCCTCATTCATTCTCCATGCTATCTTCTTCTTTTAGCTTCTTATCCTCCATCAGTTTTCAAACCATTATATTAAAATCACGTTTTTTCCTACTCATGTTTCAAGTCTTTTGGGTTCTTTTCTTAAATATGTCATACTCTTGTGTCTATAATAATTTCCTTGCATTTCCTTGATTGTCCATGCAGTAGCCATATCACTCCAAAACAGCAAGTGTATCCTCAAGTGTCAAATCCCTCTAAATATCTTGCTTCTCTTCAATTCTCTTTCTCTTACTTCCCAAACCACAAATCTTTCCTTTTGTTCTTCATTCCTTTCAAGTCTAACTCTGAAGATGTGTAATCATAATGTCACCCTCTTTCTACTAACTTTTTGCTTCAGGCAAAAGTAAATTTTTCTTGTTTCTTTCTCTATACTACCCAGAACTTACAACTTACTGCATTACAGTTCCTTTCCATTGACAAATCAAACTCCACCACTACTCAGTCCCTTCACCCTAGCATATTTATTTCCTGTCACAGATACAGATACTCTTGCAAGTCTTGAGGTAAGCTTTCAAACTCCAAACTTCACCATAGAGATCGCAGCTTTGCTCTGCAGATGTGATTATCTTTTGGAGTTTTATTTACTAATTTTTAACTCAAGTGTAATTGTCTAGGTTTTACAGAAGCAGCCCAGCAAAAATTCTCTCATCATCTTCTGTTTGCCAGCTCCTTTTGAGAAAAATCAGATTTATTTCTTCTCAAAACATGCAGAGATGTTGGAACAAATCTTCATGTTTGGAGTCATGGGATAGAATTCTATTGTTACATCTTTGCTGACTTCATTTACCTTACAAAAATGAATAAAAATTAGAATTTCATCTCTGTAATATGAGAAGTTTCACGCAGCTCCATAGTGAGATTAAATAACTGTTCACAAATACAAGCAGTAAACACAGCCTAGGGTCTAGAAATTCAGTTATTAGTTGCTTCTTAATTCATTTATTTCCATTTATTGAATACTATATTCTCAGTTTGAAACTTTTATGCGTAAAAACAAATATAATTAAACTGCACTGTACAAAAATATTGAAGCTCAAACCTTGTCCTACAATAGCGTGCTCTATTATTCTACAAAATAGAACTGAGCTCCAAATCTTTTCTTCACACTCTACAGGAACAGAAGAAATAATTCCTGGGTTTTTTTATCAAAATAGAAGCTACATTGGAAGTACTACAACAAGAAGAACAAAAAAAAGTCTCACTTGAATAAACGGTACAATGCCATCTCTTGCAATGGCCTGCAACAGCCGGGGTGCACCAGTGAGACTCTGGAGACCAGCACCACATGTTGAAAAGAAGGAACCAATCACAATAACCCATGGAGAAGGCCAGGCCAGTGTACCAACCACCAGATTTCCATCAACTGCCTCTCCAAACCTTAAGAAAGAAAAGAGGAAACAAAAACTATTAAAACAAAACAAAAAAGTCAGTAAGCATTAAAATAACTTCTACTTTAGCTTCAACATCCACATATCAATCTTTCTGGACCACAGCACCTTTTAACAATAAACACTGTGTTACAGTACACACTATAGGATTTCCCAACCAAGCAATCTCTCTTTATTGTGCTGTTTTAAAGAAAATATAATCACGTCATATTAAGTGCTGCCTCTAAGCAAATATGCAGCAATTATCAGATACCTTGGCAAACTTTTCTGAATTAACAGCAATAGCAGGAGTATGTACATATGTATCATACAGATGTTTGTGACAGCTAGGAACTAGTATGCAGAAATCTATTCCACTAGTAATGCAAGTATATCCTGGGGCATAAGCAGAAAATTCACAAAAAGTATTAGCCTTACCTTTTAAAAATGTGACACTGACATACAACAATTAAATAGAGAAATTACCAGACACAACCATTTTGAGTTTTGCACATCTTCTGCCTGTTGTGCAAACTGATGCAATTTTAATTTTACTACAGCAAACAAGTGGGTAGAAGTCAGCAAGAGGTGCTTTCATTACAGTCCTAAGTGTCCCATCCAATCCTACCTCCACTTTTTTTATTTAGATACCTAACTTTATATTAATTTAGGCATGACTTGAACAAAGTACCAAAAGGTTATTCTTCCCTCTCCCCTCCTTCAAACTAAGTTTTGTTTTAAAAGCAAGTAAGGTTCTTGTAGTTAATCTTACTGTTGTTAGCAAACGGCCAAAATTAATTTTAAGGCTATCTCTACTGTGATACCACCATTATTTTTTCCCAATGTGTTCAGGTTTTTCCAAATAAAAGGAAAAGTCTACAAAAATGAACGAAGATAAAAAGTAAGGAAAATTAAATGTTTTTTGTCTTTTCAGACCTGTTTTTAAAATAGGGTCAAGAAACACAGCAATGAAGTGAATATAATAAGCCAGTGTTCAAATTCTTACTTATGCCCAAGTTTGAATGCATGACTACATACTATTTTCAGCAGATGAAAAAAAAAAAAAAAAGATAAATCACACTCCTCAAAATTATAGGATAAAACCTATATTGTGCTTCTATAACAAGATTTCTATAACTGTATATTTATTCTTAGTTCAAATTCTAATGCCTATTTTTTTAAACTAAACACAGGATAGGAATAACTTCAAGAGATGCCATAAACGGGTGCTGGGGGTTGGATTTGTTTCCTTTTCATTTGTGGAATTTTTTCCCAATGGGTTGCTAGGGAACTAATTCCTAGGTGCTTGACCAAGGCAGGTAAAGGACGGGGTGGGGGGCAGTTGTTCTCTCTTGCTCCTGGCATCAGAGAGGGCAGGTCTGGATGCTGTTGAGAGAGGATTTTTTCATTGTCTCCACTGGCTCAGGTCCCGAGAAAGTCTAGCATCATCTGCTCCTGAGCTCTAGAACAGCTGAGTTCATCTCCTGCCCTGTTGGGCCGACCCTGTTCTGCTGCCGCTGTTTTCTAGGCACTGCTTTGAGGTTTTCCTGCTGCACTGTGTCTCCTCCCCTGCTGGGACATCCCTGCCATCCCAGCTACCACCACAGAGCTTTCTGCCCTCATCCACCAGCCCAGGATACTTCCATCGTTCCAGCCTGGTGCTCTCCTCGTGCTCTCGAGCGAGATCAGACTGCCCCAAGCTTTGTGAGAGCAAAGCCCCTCGAGGTCTTACTTGGTTCTGTTTAGTATTATTGCTGTAATTGTCATTGTTTGTTTGCAAATACTAGTAAAGAGCTGTTATCCCTATCCCCATAACTCTGCCTGAAAGCCCCTTTAACTTCCTAAATTATAATAATTTGGAGAGAGGGGATTTGAATTCTACATTTCCTAAGGAGGTCCTGCCCCCTCCTTAGCAGATACCTGTCTTTCAAACTAAGACAAGAGGAAAATGTACAACCTATTTTTCCCATTGCAAATATGACAATCATAATGAAAAAGTCTCAAACCCCAGTTTTTAGACCAGACTAAAAATCTGTAGAGTTTACTGTTCCACTGGATTTCAGCCAAATACGAACTGGCAGCAATGTAAATGAAAGTTCATGAATTATAGGCTCTTGCTGCAATGCAACTTGCTCTAATGATAGCTAACAGCTTAAAAAATTCCCTCACCCACCAAGGAAGGTCAGAAGGAACCACAGTGGGTAATCTGATCCAACCTCCCTGCTCAAACAGAGTCATGCCAGAGTACATAGCATAGGATTGTGTCCAGAGAGTTCTTAAATATCTCCAGTGAGGGAGACTTCACCACCACTCTGGGCAATCTGTTCCAGTGCACAGTCACTTGCACAGTAAATAACTTCTTCCTCATATTCATGTGGAGCTTCCTGTGCATCAGTTTCTGCCCATTGCTGCTTGTCCTGTTGGTTGGCACCACTGACAAGAGCCCAGGTCCAGCTTCTTAGCACCCCTCCTTTAGTTACTTAAATACATTGACGAGGTCCCTTCTCAGTTGTCTCTTCTTAAAGCTGAACAGGTTCAGTTCCCTCAGCTTTCCTCATAAGAGGAGTGCTCCAATCCCTTTATCATCTTCATAGCCCTCCACTGGACCTCCAGAGACTCTGTGTCTCTCATTTACTGAGAAGCCCAGAAATGGACACAGCAGGCCAAATGTGGCCTCACCAGGGCTGAGGTAGAGGGGGAGAATCATGTCCCTTCACCTGCTGGCAATGCTCTTCCTCCTAACTCAAACCAGGATTACACTGATCTTCTTGGCCACAAGGGAATACCACTGGTCCAATACAGAACCCTGGGGGACACCACTAGTTAAAGGTATCCAACTAGACTTTGCCACTCATCATGACCCTCTGGGATTTGCCAGTCAACCACTTCTCAATCCACCTAATTGTCCACAGTTCTTGAGATTGCCTATGAGGATGCTGTGGGAAACAGTGTCAAAAGCCTTTCATGGATCCCCTGCTGCTTCTTGTATTAGAAGCTTCTAACTTATGGGTTTCCTTCTAGACTAATTAAATAAGTTGTCTCAGCATCAACTTTACCACCTACCCCAATGACACTGTTTTATCACCATAAGCAAACATGGGCCTCAGTAGAAAAGAGAACCAGACACCACCAAGAAAACAGTTGTGAAACCTGACAACAGTTTCATATTAACCAACTTCTAATGGAGAAATTGATCAAAATCCAGAGATTCTCTTCATACTCATGTCCATCACATTTATTCCCTTCATGCTTCATATTATGCCTTAAATTCACGAGGTAATTACATGGTGGAAAATTGGCATGACTCCTGATTTACTACTGAGATTTAAAAACAAAAAGTAGTCATATGTTTAGTGGAAATCATAGGTCTGATAGTGCACTGCAGTCTTATAAACTGCCCTTGTTATGTAACTCTCAATTTTTTTTAATTTGTTCCTCAAAAGCCTATTAGTTCTCCCAAATTAATATCCCCTTATCCCCATCCATCAGTTCTGTGAATACTAATTATGAATTTTCCTCATCAAGAATATTTTATTAGGCTGATTCAACTTCAAACATTTATCTTAGATTCTGCTTCTTGAAGACATACAGTCTAATAAACTGACCAGTTTTTGCAGCCATCTCAGTTTAACAGACAAGCTTTCCCTCCAGTTTTAAACTAAGCAAAAGAGATATATACCATATAGATATTTCACAGAAGAGCCATTAATAAGTCCCATTAAGATAACCTATGATTATATATACTCCATGTAATATTAGGAGTTGAATATGACTTACTTATCTCTTAATATTACACCTTCGATACAGGCACCAAACAACACTATACAGGACAGATCTGTTACTGAGAATGAAGGAAGAATATTCTCTAAAAAATCACATAGAGGAAACCCCACCATTTTTCACCACGGGATGAAACAAAGATGTCCATGACAATGAAGTATGTGTGTGTGAATTTCCTGGTTGCTTCTTTGTTTGGTATTTTTAATTCTTCCCTGCTACAATTTTTTAGTTTATGTTCTTTATGATTGTATTTGATTCATAGTGATTTGTGAAGTACCGGAAGTAGCCAGCTCATATATCATGCAACAGAACAGGTATCTTCTCATACAAATAACCAAGCACTTGTGTACTCTAACAACTTCTATTGCTGGTTGTTTGGTTTAAGATCTGGTTCTATTGAGTATGACAATAATCTGCCAACTGAAGCCTAAAAACATTTGGATCTCTCAACTAAAACATCAATTATATCTTGGAATCGAAGCACTAGTAGAATATATAAAAATATACTTGTTAATAAAATTTGACATATTTTAATAATATTTATAAATAATACTGATGTTTTAGACAAGTATAGAATACTTCTTTTCAGTTTAAATTTCCTGCATTTTATACTCAGGGAAAGCTAATGACTTCCCAGTGAAAAATCTGTTATACATACAAAATTTACAGAATGTCAATGAGAAAAAAGGTCACAGTATAAAGGATACAAATAAAAGATGTAGTTGAAATAGCCAAAATTGTTCCAGTAGGAATAGATTTCTGAGCATCCTTTAGATCTCCAGATCTGTTTGAACCTGCCATAATACCTTAAAAAGAGACAAAATTTATGTCATAAAAACAATAACTCCATGATAATAACTAATAGAATAAGAGCATCTAATTTTAAGCCAATTTTAACTTGAAAATTACGAATGGCGCAGGCTACAGAAGTATATTATAATCCCACACAAATGCTCAATTTATACCTTCTTTTGATTCAGAAATCTGTGTTACTACCCACTTGAATAAGTAAATCCTATAAAGGTCAGTAAAAAGACAGATTAAAAAAAATTTCAAGCACTTCTTCTGAATCCTTCTTGAAATGAAGAAATACAAGGAGTAGCAATTTTGCTACTGGGGATGGATGTTATAAATTAATACAAACTTAGCAATTTTAGCTAGTGTGACCTAATGCACTAACTTTCTACTAAACAGACCATTATAATAACAAGCAAATGTAAGCAAGCAAATCAATAAACTAACAAATAAAATCTTAGAAGCAAAAAAGGAGCAGGCAAGAAAAAGAATGGTTATAAAAATCACATGTACGCATGCATATGTATCTGAAAAGAGAACAGAATTATCTTGCAGCACATACTGTGACGGAAGGAAAAGAAACCCATTCAATAGCTAATTCTCCCATCTCTTCTGGAATTGACCTGGCCACTGGAAGCAAAAATGTGGAAGCTAATGTCAAAATGTTCCAGTGCAAAAATATTGTCAAACTCCATGGAATTAAACATTAACCATGAGTTCAGATATGATGAAATGTTCGTAAGAATCTGAAGTAAAGAAATGAGAGCTAAGGCGTTCAAACGGTGAATATAAAGGGATGCTTCCACTTCATAATAAACTAACAAACAGTGCTGTGACTTCTTACTGGAGTTCTATTCTGTTAATTAACATTACAATTACTTCAGTTGGGACTTATGAAGAAAAACATGTCTGTTTTTTTCAGTCAAGTGTTAGCTGAGGAAAATGAAATACAACTAGTCTAAGCTTGACAAAAAGTCTACACAGTTAATGTGGCAAAATAATATTGGACATATAAACAAATCCCAGGCAGTTAACCAGGCAGCTTGGACACCAGAAGAATCATTTTAATTATTCATTTTAATCATTTTAATATTAAACTGTTCTCTCATGCCTTTGAAAATTAAAGCATTATAAAAGTGTGTATCTTTTTAGGAATAAGCATTTAGTAACACATGAGGGTTTTGCTTTCTTTGCAGACACAGAAATGGCCCTTAAACAGATTTCTTGTTTTAAGTCCTATAACCTCCAAAAGTCAACAGTCACAATCTATGTCCCCCTAGCACCATAAGGTTTTAGGTACATAACCTCGGACACAGAATCTAGCAACAGCATAAGTCACCTATAAGATTGGTGGAAATGAAAAATTTTTCACATGATTTTTTTTTTCCAGACATAAGTACACACCCTCACACACGCAAAAAAAATTAGTTGTGTCTACCTGTCACAGATGGGAAATAAATCCCTACAAGCATTGTGAAGTAGGTCATGATGTCTGTAAAAACATAAGGAAGTCCACCCATTTTTGACTCTTCTGATGCAGCAACTGATGGCTGATCTTTTTTCTCAACTATTGATCCTTTTTCTGAATAGGCACTCCAGAGATTATCTACAAGATGGGGGAGAAAACAAGTCAGTGTCATCTCTCTGTTTCAGGATAATAACTAGTGAGAATGCAATAATCCTAGGAATCAGATGCCTTTCTCTTACACAAAAACCAAAACATTTCCCAGTATGATTAATACCAACTGTAACTGGTAGGCATTCCAGTCCATGCCAGTAAAAACACAGTAGTGTGAGATGTCCCGCAAAATTTTCTCTTCTTTTAAAGGAAAATATACTTATAGAATTAAATTCTAACATATTTGTAAAATGTACATTTACATTGCACAGGCACACAGATGTACTATTGTGAAAAAAAAAAGGAAAATTATCTCCAGGTTCAGGGAATCTTAGTATATATTAATACTTCTTGTTCATGTATTTTGAGGAATAGTATGAAAAAGAAATGCTACTTAACAGTAATTTGAGTTCTTTGAGACCTCCTGTACAGAACAATCCTGGATAAGTTCAGGATTCAGCTGTTCATGGCAAAAGATTTCCATATGGTGACAAAAGCAGGGTAACCAGGCTCCAGAAGAACACTGATAAGCAAAAAATCCCAGCAGAATATGGCTCAAATTCCACAGCAAACTAAGCATGTTTGCTTCAAGACAGATAGGTCAAAGAGCCAGTAACTTTTGAGAGCTTACATTTGTGGAAAACACTGGTTGTATAAGTGATGAGATTGTGAGAACAGACCACACTGATTCTTATTTTAAAATGAGACCAATAGTCCTATCATATGTGAGAAAACAAAGTAGATACTCTCCTGGCCTGTCAAGAAGGCAAAGGATTTTACAGGAAGGAAATAAATAATTCCCATGGACTGCCAGGATGATCAAATTGCTGATTTTCAGATATCCTGAACAACTTTAGGGAATTTAACTACAGTATTCTATGCCTTTATAATAGCAAAAAGTAACCTTGAGCACAATAGAAGATGGACTTTGAACCGTAAGTGGCCAAAGAACTCATACCCAGATTTTTAACAAAAATCTTACAATCAGTAAGCATATATGGAAGCATGCATGAGAAGCAGAAGAGAAAGCCAAGCAAAGATTAAAAGTAAGTATTATTTGCTAAGGAATGATACGTGTATTACTCAATAAAACGAAGAGTAGTAGCAGACTGGTCTAGAGATAAGACTGAAGTAATAAGAAGAGTTAATGAAACAAGAAAATTTTAAATTTCAGGAATTTTAGTAGAGATTTGATGAGTGATGCAAAATAAGACTAGATCTCCAAATTAGCATCTATCTACTCCCCATCAAACATAAGAAGAAAATTCAAAAATCAGTTTGAATTGCCAATCAAAAGCACTTAAACTCTTAATAAGCTCTCAACAGCTTGTGTCCTTTATTCAGGATGACACAGGAGTGACAATGACCTGAGCACTGCAATGCATACAACGTAATTGTGGAACTGTGCATGCCAGCACAAATAGGTAAAATCAGCTTAGATATTTTCTTAAATAGAAATCACTTTCTCATTTCATAACATGTCACACAGAGCTTTCCTATGCTCATTTTCCCAGAAGTGATAATTCAAGTGGACTTGAAAGTCAGGGTGAGAAAAAATTATAACTTTTTAGAAAAGTCCAGACATTTGGCCTTTCTAGGACCATTCCGTAATTGTGAAGGATCCTCTAGCAGGTAACATTTAGGACACATACACAAGAACTGGTACAATGTATCAGACCAACATGCTACCAACATCAGAACAATGTTGATTAAAAATATTTGCAAAACTGTATCATTTTTGTTAGGGTTATAGGCATATTTAGTCAGCCACTTGCAGAACGGACAACATTCACAGAAGGTATATAAGAGATGAATACCTATTGCATATGACTGCCCAATAAAAGAACACTTTCTGAGACACCCAGTCATGGCATCTGAATATTCCCAGTCCCAGCTCAAGAAATTTTAATGTGCAGAGCCTGCAGCTCCAAAGTCTTCACACAATGCAGAATATACATCAAATGGAAGAAAACTTTCCTTGAGAAACCTCTGCCACGAGACCTCAAGCTTATGCTAGATATAGAATGTGCTCACACTCAGCAAGTAAGACACCTAGTTTTAGCATTGGGTGTAATTAGGATAGTGAAATGCTTTGTTATGGAGTAGTTCTTGCTCAGAGAAATGTCAATCAGTGAACAGAACTAGAGCACATATTTTCAAAAGCAGGAAAAGCAGTACTCAGCCTGAATCTCCAAGAAAATTGAAGGACCTGAGGTTGACATGAAATGGTACTGATAGCCAAGGACAAACAGAAGGCCATTTAAAAGTGTTTCAGGGAGACAAAGAAATTAAAGACTCATGAGTAGCATCTGTACATGAACAGTTGATAGCAACAACAGCATTTGAGGCAATAAACATGGGAGTTATCTTTGAGTTCTGACAAAACTTAGTAGTAATTCACAGTTTTTCTTGAGTTTTGAAAAACTGGGGAAGAAACAACTCTTTTTGTAAAACAAAATTGTCATAAGTATTCAAATTATTAGAGGGAAGCATAAATGAAGGCAATCCACTTGGATCAGTCCATCTGTATTTCTCACTTTTTAAAACATTCCTCACCCACGGAATCTATAGCAGACATTGGATAAGAGGAAATCTCACGTGGATAAAAAAAAAACCAGTTCAAAGACAGAAAATAACAGGTAAAAGTAAATGGAAATACAGCTTTGTAAAGCAGAAGAGTCACCAGTAAGTTTCTACAAGAATGACCATCAGGATGTAACCAGTGCTATCCACTACACTCAAACAGCCCAAAAGTAAGAGCTTTTCTCATCCAAGATGAGAGCCTACTGGCAATTCTTAGTTAATTCAAAGTTGTAGAAGGAAAAACAACGGCAATGGACTTAAAAAAAAACCAAAAACAACCAAAACAACCAAACAAAAAACACAACACCACCAAACCTTATCAGATTCAATGAGTAAACATAAGGGAACTGATGAAATTCACTATTGGTAAGCAAAGAGCAGTGAATACGAGAAAGCATCTCTCACACTAAGCTTTCAGCAGACTCCTAGTCTTTAGAGATATTCGCGTTATTTGAGAATCATTAGCAAAATATACTTTTATACAGGACTGCTTGTTCAATGAAACATTAAACAGTGATTGGAACAAGAGTACATCTTTCCAAAAGAAAAAAAATAAAAAAAATATAGTACTCAGCCTGAAACCTCCAAAAAGTTAATTTAAAACAAAAATTTAATTTAAAACAATTTAAACCTTACAGGATAGCAAAAATTATAACATACAGCTGACTCGTGAGCTGGGGCAGGAAATGCAAAATTATTTATGAAAAATTGTAGATATGCATATGGTAAATTATAAAATTCAGAGTACAAACTCTAAGTTACATTGCTTGTAACAAGCAAATAATTTTATTTTTCATTGAGAAAAATATTTATTTTAAAAACAAATTTAGATTCAGAGAAGCCTACATTTCATTTAGTATCTTTTAATTTTTGTACAGTTTATATGTGATATTTTAAACTGGAATACTATGGCAGCAGTGATTGTCTAGGGTCCCTATACAGCATATTTATAAAAATCAGACTTTATTTTAAGGGAACACAAAGGAGAGGTATCAGAGTATCAATTTAATTCCCAGAAACATTATTTGTGTGTGTACAATACAAATACAATTGTATACAATACAATACAAATTATTACACATTAAGATGAATCCTATGACTTGATGTAATTTGAATTCCAAGCTACCACAACCATACAGATCTGTAAAGAGAAGAAAATCTATACACTTTTTGGACTGCTTTTATTGAATTCAACCACTAACTTGTACACACTGGAAAATCCACTAAACTTCATTCTCATAGCACCACCTGTGAACTGGAAACAAGTTCTCCCTCAGGAGAGTTTGAAAATGTATTAATGAACAGCTTACTGAAATGTGTGTTTGGCATACACATACAAAAAAAAAAAAAAAGTTGTGATAAGCACCTTTTTGATTGAACAATGGCTTTTGAAAGAGTACTTATAAAACTGCAATTACCACCAAATTAAAGCACTTGATATTAAGATTCTAAAACCAGATGAAAATTTTATAGGAAGAAGGATGCTCAAGGTAGCAATCTTTCACACAGATTAGGGGTAAAGAAATAGTGGCAGACCGGACCACTATATTACTGAGCAGCCATTGCCCAAATTAATAATGTCCAAAATCTTTCAAATCATTGTGCTTTCCAACTTACCAGTTAGAACTCCACTCATTATTCCTGGAATTCCTTGAATTTCTGTTACATTATTGAGACTAAAGTAGTCATCACATGTAGCATTAAGCAAAGAACTATCACAGAACAGGCGCCACAACGATGTAGTTTTTGTTTCATTATTGCTTTCAGTAAATTTGGCACAGACATCAAAGCTGCGTTTTGACAATGTACGGTTTCCAAGGAGACAGATACTATAAACAAGAAAAATAAAATCAGTGTTCCTTCAATACAAGGCTATGAATTAAGCCATTTTTTGTCCATTAGACTTCTTCAGAAACCTCTTACTTACACTATCTTAAGGCCTATACTACATCTATTAAAACAGTATATAGTTTCTACATTTAACACTATCATCAATAGTCTTTAAAACATGGATCAAATATTTCTACTTTATGGGACTGGCAGCTATTTTGCCTTCTGATTTGTTCTTTAGAAAGTACAATCAATTTATGCAGCTTGACTACTAAATAACAGTGATCATGATGCATTCCATCCTACAAGAAAGAAGTAAAATTAAGTAATACTTTATAAACTTAATTAAAAGATAAGTCTGATGAAGCAAATACAAAAATAAGATTAAGCAAGTAAATCATGCCCTTCCTTTTCTAGCAGCTGAAAGCTTTACATGATCCTCAAAAATATTACAATCCAAAAGGTAGGAAATAAGCCAGGAAGATTAAACAGTGAAATTGAATAACAGTGATGGGAGTGCAAATTAAAGAATCCTGTACCAGGAAGCAAATTATTTCTTTCAGGAATGAATGAAAATTAGAAAAGTCTGAACAGGTGTCAAAAGTAAATTCCTACCAGCACAGTATATTAAGGATCTAGGTATATTTCTTTGCTAAACTATACAAAAGATGTTTAGGATTCCAGGCTTGCTTAAAAATGAAATTATATATATATAGGAAGAAAAAAAGAAGGAACATCAAATAAAACATGCCTATATATGTATATGCCTAACATGTATATGTTAGGCATATACATATATAGGCAGCTTCAAGGTATTGCATCACACAGAAATTGAGCAGATTTAACAGAAAACTGTTGATAAAGAGATCATCTTGACACTTGCCTTGCTTATTTTTTTTTTATTGCTACTGATTTGATGACTCAATAGCAGCAGAGTCAAATGATACACACAATGGAAACTTCTTTCAGTTTGATTCAACTGGGACATCTTGAGGTAAACTATTTTACCACCTATACAATGGACAAACTTAATGAAAGTTAGTGATAACCTAACTAAGAGCTAAGTGGAAGCTGTTTCGTTTGGGTTTTTTTAATGACCACCATCAGATCAGTTTTACCATTACATAAAACAGCACTTGAGTTTCTCATTTTGAGGCAGACTCTAAATGTAAACCATTAAATCTAGGGGAAAAAAAACCTTTTTGTATTTTCCCCCCCAATACAATAATATTACAGTAGCAGCCACATATAAGGTTTCCTGGAACTTGGTAATAAGTCTTACCTATGCTACATATCCACATAATCTCTTCTACCTATACAGGTGACAAAAAGATATTACTATTTCCCCACTGGAAGTTACTATAAGAAACGTAAGTTTTATTCATAAATATGTTAAGATTTTACATGTTACATGTAAAAATCATGTTACAAAACAGTCCACAAGTACTGCTCTAAGGCTCAATTTGTAATGTAATTACCAACACTTCAAAGTAATACTGAATTTGTAACAATCATACAGCAAAGAATAACTCTTATTATGAAATGATATGCAAGACTGAAGTTCAGCCTATCCTGATCATGTCTTAAGCAATATAATTTTGTTTCCTCTTTCAACATAATAAGATGCACAGAAATGCAACTCACATAACTGGGTAAAGTAAAATGCAATTAATAACTAGAATAAAGAAGTAACACTGATTGAGCTAAGAATTAAGCACATTGAGGACCTTGAGAAGCAATGTTTCATGCATAACAACAATAAAATTTATTTTATTTTATTAATGGAAAAGCCTTCACAAACACAAGTGGATTTAAACACTTTAGTGTTTCAATTTTAAGTAGGAAGAGATGCAAGTTTCAAAAATTTCTTCATAATGCAAAGTTTAAAAGTACGGGTTTTTTTCGTAACTATGGCTCATAGCTCCTGTGGATTTTTTTTAACCTTTATTCTATAGGGTTTTATTTTAAATCTTTAGATAAAGCAGTTACATTTACTGTCAGCAAAACCCACTTTTTGCTCCTTAGGTGTGGATGAAATAACAGCCAGAAACTTTAAGCACCAAAGAACATTTTCTAGAGTTATCATGTCTTCTGAAAAATATGAGAAAGGTTCAGATATGTAACTCAGAATAACAAATGAGCACATCAGTATTTAAACTCCATAAGTCTACCACTGAAGCCAATATGGTTGTATTTTGAAACTTAGCTAAAAACATGAGATGGTTACAGTAACTATTCCATCCCCACACTTCCTTTTTTTTTTTTTTTTTTAAGTAACCCATACAATTTAGATATTGCACTTACGGAAAATCAGGTGGGTCAAAAGCAGTCTTAATAACTCCAGCATATATGGCAATGATGGAAAGAATCACACAGGCAAGGAAGACCAGTGCAAGTTTGTTGACATACTTTACTCCCACAAAAACTACTATGGCCATTAGAATGATAATACATGTTCCATAGACTCTCATGTTGTTCAGCATAGCCTCTGTTTCTTCACCACCATCTGCCACTTTAAATATAGCAGCACTTGGAGAAATATAGGTCTGCAAGAGATATGGCAAACTATCACACACGTAATAATGAACATTTTAATAAGAAATTATTTACTTGAACTACAAAATCTAACCTTCTATACCAGTTTTGCTTTAACAAATGAGTTAAGCCATGTAGTTTGGGCATTTAGAAACTGTAGAGATAAAAGGAAGGAAAAGGCGAGGGTGAAGAAAAACAAGTTTTGAGAAAAGGATACAGCTTTTGCTCTGGCTTCTTCTCTCTCTTCTTTCTTAAAGAGCTTCCACTCCTCAAATTCATGTGTCTGCCAAATGCAAAAAACCACCAAGGAACTTGGGGGGAAAGGAAGTAGCACACAACAAAAATAAAAGAAAAAAACCTAGGCCATAAACTAGACTTCCATTGATTGAAACAAACTATGAAGAATCAAACAAAAGTATAATAAACTAAAAATGTTTTCAATATTATAGATCCCATATTATTCTTCATAAAATTTTAATCTAAAGTTGCAACAGCACGATTTCAGATTAATGTAAAAAGTTTAGTCATGTGCTAAAACAGACATTTCAAACTACTGCAATTTCAAACAAGATTCTCTTACAGATCTCCGTTTCTTAAATTTTGGTGTGGTCTACTGGAAAAGAAGTTGGAAACTGTTTATAGCACTTATACTGATAAATGCATGTGAGAAGACAAACTGATCTGTTGTTCTGAGACACTGGTGTCACTACATAATATCTACATTCCTTCTTCTGGTACCCCTAAAAAAACTCTTCTCTGCTTAGATACTAGGGCTTGAATATAAGGGCTTGAGGCAACTGTAGTCCTTCAAAATAACTGCTAAAATGACTATTTTTCAATAATATAATATCTAAAAGCAGGAAGAAACCTCGAACAGGAGTCTACCATGATACATTCCTAAGCAAAATTCAAAAAAGACATAGACAATATTTACTAGAATTTTCTTAAATTAAAGTTTAGTAAATTAATATTTACTAGAATGCTAGAAGAGATGAAAATTGTTACTTCATTCTGGAAGAAAAAGAAAGCAAACTAAAAATTATTACAGACAGAGTATATATTGTTGGAAAACCCTATACTGTGAAGTTACAGAAGTTTCAGGCTCTGTATGGAGGTACTCTGGAAGATTTTCTTGTGGATTTTGTTGCCCTGTGTTCATAGCCTTTGCCAGGGAAAACCACAGGCAATGACTGATTTCTGTTTCTGTTTCCCCAAAGAATCCATGCTCCAGTGGAGGAAAAAAAAAAAGCAACACTCATGCCTTGTGGTTATGTCAGGGGTCTATTCTGAGGTCTTCATCAGATATCCTGGGCAACATTTCACTTCAAATTCTGTAGCTGAACCCTGTACATTTCTGTTAGCAACACAAACCCAGCATGACTCTCTAATAGGGAGAACAGTGCACCAAATTCAATCCACAATTCAACATGTGCTCGTGTTACTACTATAGACCAGATAAGAAACCAGATCAGATCACACAAGCAAGCATTAGTGAAGACTATCTCTAATTTAAATTTTAAAAAGCCTGGATTTGATGACATGGATCATAGTAAGTAACAAGAAAGAATTCTGAAGTATCTCCCATGCATATCTTCAGTTTCTGATATGATAACCAATTATTGGCCCCTCCTGGATGAAGCAAAGCCACAGTAGCCAGGCCACTGCCATACAGGCAGCCTTCCACAGCATCTCTATCTCTGCAAATATATGAAAATTCAAAGCCAGTAGTTTGGAATCGAGAAAGTGGGATAGATTATTATTGCCTCATTGGAGATGTTCTTCACAACTTTTCATTGGGCAGTAGTGAGTTACCCTGGTGATGCTTGCCTGATCTAGGCTTGCAGACTACCATTTGGAAAGAGATGATTTCAGCTTGGTTCCTACATTAAGTAGGATGAATACACATCAAATAGTGTTTAATTTATTTTTGTATTACTGATAAGAATTTAGCTTCCTGAAATAGTCACAAGTAGAATAAGAATAAATATCAACATCCTGAAAACGTAGTATCAAAATAGTATCAATCACCAAACTAGAATGCATTTTAGATCATTAAGAACATTCACCAGCAATATCCCCAAACAGCCCAAATACATTTAGTCTTAATAGAAACTAGTACTTACCAATAAAATTTCAATGGTACCAAGAATGTACATTGCTCCTGCAAAGGTTGTGCCCAAGTAGAAGCAAAGTCCCACCGCTCCGCCAAATTCTGGCCCTAAAGATCTTGAAATCATGTAGTAAGATCCTCCAGCTGTGAAATTAACAAAACAAAAGGGAAAAAAAAAAAAGAGAGAAAGAGAGAGGAGAGAGAGAGAGAAACAAAACACACCTCCATGCCTTCAGATTAAGGATGGCAGTAGAGAACAAAAATTGGAATAATTCAATCAACATAATCAAGATTACCAGTGCATGTGTCTCCACTGACATGTTCATGACAACACTAATCAGTGTCTATACTATCCAGGCAGTTAGAATGTACATTTCAAGATTAATATCCCCATGCACATTTTCTGTGGAACCCAAAGTGAAGACCAAAGAAAGAAGAGGAAAAATTCCACAAGCTAAACAGAAGTAAATTAGAAAAGGATATACAGGTATATAGAGATGTGAATGAATTTTCAACTTCTAACTTCAAGCTGTTCCCCATCAAACAATAAATTTCCAAAATAATTGAATTATGAGACAAAGACAAAACAGAGTATTTTCTACTGATTATTTTTATTTTCTGTATATGAAACCATTGCCACTTTCACCACAGATCACATTTCTTTAGTACTGTTTAAAGGTATTGGGTAGGGATTGCTTTTTCTTGTGCACTTATATATTAGCAGAGGGGTTCAAACAGTGAATACAAAGGGATGCTTCCACTTCATAATAAACTAATAGTGCTGGGACTTCTTATTGGAGTTCTATTCTGTTACTTCATACTACAATTACTTCACTTTGACCCTGAGTTTTTCAATTCTTCTTGCTCTTACTTCCCATACGTATGCATCATCTTTCATTAAATCATAACCAACAACAACACCACCCTATTTCCATTGCACTATTTGCCTTTTAATAAGGGTCTAAATTTCAAGCACTTCATCTCTTTCTTTTAGAATGTCAACCAACTCCCTCAAAGCAAACTCTTCTCTCTGGTTCCCTCTCCATCTATTTTTAAATTCATGATACTTGTCCTGCTTGTGAGAAGGAGACAAGAGAAAGGATATAATTTTAAGTAACATACATCAATGTACAGTCTGAAGCTGTTTTTCATAGAATCATTAAGTTTGGAAAAGACTTCCAAGATCATTCATTAAGTCCCATCATTTACCTAACACCACCAGGTCCATCACTACACCCTGTCCCTAAGTACCACACCTATATGTTTTTTGAACACTTCCAAGGATGGTGATTCCACCAATCGCCTGAGCAGCCTGTTCCACAGGCTTAAGTGTTTTCCAATATGAATGATTGAGAAACTAACAGATATTATGATGCATCACCTATCCTTTTACTAAATACAATGTTCTTGCATATAAAGCCAAAAGAAAGTATCCTGCTGTTCAGGCTTCCTTCAATCCTAGGTTCTTATCTGTGCTTTCTGCCTTCTCCATATATTCTAGGACAAGCATAATTTTCCAAGAAACTGGCACCAACAAGGAAAGTGAAAATTAAGACCTGCCTCATGTAAGAGCTGTGGGCTTCAAAGTTTGTGACAGATGTTAAACCAAACCTTTATGATGAACTTTAAAAATATGAGGGGGAAAAGAGCAGAATATTTTAGTTATTTGCACACTGATTTGAATAACTCCATTTTATTATAAAACACAAGTATTTAAAACAAAATTTTCTATTGCATTTTTATTTCATCTATGTCACTGTATCCATGAAATACAATTACAATACAATTATTCTACATCCTACACAAATTCTAGCTTTTACTGTTGCCCAACAACTTCAGTTTGAGTTTATTAGGTAAATTGTTCAGAATTCATACCAATGCCTGAACACCAGAACTATCAATTATTGTGCTGAGAAACTGAAAAGGGTAAGAGCTTCAAGGGCTAACTGATTTTGCAACTAAAAAAAAAAATCCTCTTACTTTATGAAGCTGAATCAATTTATCAATCTATCCTGAAAATTTAAGGAGGTGGGCAGAACCTAGAGTGTTTATACAGAAAAATATTTCTGACATGAGACCAGTTATCTTGTTTTCTGCAAGAAAATTATCTTTCTGCAAGAAAACAAGATAATTAACTTCACTGTTTAGATGGAATGTAGGCAAATTCAGGAGAGAAAAAAGTAGCAGCCCTATTTGTAAAGATATTTGCTTTGTGTGAAGACCAGTCTCCATTAATTCAAATTATAACATCTTATCTTTGATTAAAACAGGATCAAATGATTGATGACAAAGATATGCTGCAGACTATAATTCCTAGAAAGCCCAGTTAAAGACTGCATCTCACATTAAAAAGTTATTTATAAAATCTATTAAAAGAAAATATGCATTTGAAAGAAAGCATTACTTCCAATATTTGAGAACTATAAGAATTTCTTATCCCAGATTTAAACTTCCATCATTTGAGAATTTGCCATATAAGATAAAAGTCTTCATTACCTGGAACTACACCATTTGTTGCTATGGCACTCATTGAAATTGCAGTTAGCATAGTCTGTGAAAAGATGAAATAGATGAAACAAAATATTAGAGTTTTGGAGAGGTTTTTTGAGAGACTGGGCAAAATAGTAATCAAATGGAACTGGTTTTTGTTGGTTTTTTTAACCAAAATGTTTGATTTGGGATATCCATGCAAAGCAAGTATTCAACTTTTCAGCAGAAGATTTAGTTAACTTAGATATTTGACACAATCTTTAAAAAAGAACTGAAAGAATACAGACCACAAGTTAAACAATACTTAAAATAGTATGTTCATTATTCCAATTAAAAAGTAGTGAAAACTAATTGTAACATTGTTATGATAACATTTAGTAGTGGTCTCACATTCTAAAAAATTACTTTTTGGATGCAATGTTGTGGTTTGACTTCTAGTTTATTATTCAGTTTGTTCTGAAGTTGTAAAAAGCAGAACAGTTCAGATCTCAAAGTAAATAATTAAATATTTGCTAAAGGCCAATTTAATAAAACTTATATAATACTTCAAACAAAAGCTTACTTTAATCAACTCAAAAGAATGTCCATATGGGTTAGACTGACATGTGACACTCACTGCTTAAATATATAACCCATTTCTCTCAGTTCAACCATATTGGTTAAATATCAGTACAAATTCACCAATATGATTAAATATGGTTATTTTTCCTTGATACTCATATATTAGAAGATATCAGCACTCTTCCAACAGCAGATTTGGCCAAGAGTTCAAAAAAGAAGTAAAATAAGTTTAACTTACACAAGCACAACACATGAAAACAATGATGAAAGACTCGAGAACTCCAGCTGTTCCTACAATCCATGTTAAACGCAGGAAAAGGATGACTCCCAAGATGTTTTGCAAACAGGGAAGATACACGCCAATAAAAGTGCCCATTTGTGCACCCTGGAAACAAAGTGAGAATATCAATTCCTTTGCACTGAAAAATTTAAACCCATAAGCACTTTATTCCACAAACACTTATCACAAATGCTCCACAAACAAATACCAAGTGAAATTGAATGATAGCCTCAGAGTGTCCAGCTTTGCAAATATTCAAATATTATTTATGAAGAAAAATTCCTGAAAAGAGAGAAAACTATTTGTGATAGCAAACTCGACAAAAATATTAGAAATATAAACAGGAATTAGAATGAAACCTTGATAGAGATAGGATGGCCCTTAATCTGTTGATTATAACACTTCACAAACTTTTTCTGAAATACCAGTTACAGGCTAATGTTACAGGTTGAAGATAAATTACTGCCATAATCGAAATATCATTTATATTCTGCAAAATTTGATCACAAATTGCCACACAGCTGGCACAAAAAATTATATTCAATAGTATTTTCAAATTTTAGAAAAGACAAGACAAGGTATTAAGACAGAGCAAGAAGTAATGCAGAACTACTACAATTTCTTTTTTCAAAAACTGTAAAACCTGCCACAACATAGTATATGTGTCGTTTTCATTTACTAGTGATCATCATATGTCAAGACACACACAAAATCATTCAAACTTCAACACTATATTTCCAGCCTTCTACACTTATGAAGAGAAATCAGGCTTTGAGATACTCCTGTTAGAATCAAGAGTTATACACAGTAGCTTTCCAGTTACATAAGATGGTCTTAAATCACAACTTGGGCTGTGAAAAATTGCAATAGATTTAAATAAATAAGCAAGCATTGATGCTTTAGAAGTTATCAAAATTATTAAGAAAATACTAAATTTCCAAGTACTTATAAGGAAACATAGAATGCCATTTAGACTATATTTTTTATTTTTAGCATCTTGGGCAATATCCATGTGCAGCATCAACACTACTGTATCAATCACACCATTTAAAATGCTACTCTGACAGGCTACTATTTAACTATCACAATATCAGAAATTAAATTAAGACACATACATAAAAACTGTGTTATCAGGACAACACATGGTGCACAAACAAGATCAAGTGCAAGTGAGGACACAATGTTCATTTGGCTAGTCAGCTCCAGAGGGAGTAATATGGTACTGCATTGACAGTAACCTCTACACAGCAGCTGAATGGACAACAGGGTTCACACTAAGGAAAGTGTGAGAAGATCGGTGTTATTTTTCTCACATCTAAAGTTTATCTTCAGATGAGATGAAACAAAGCACAACTAGACGAAGTACACTCATGATCAAATGCAGGATAAGCAAAAAGTTAAACAAACAGCTGGACTTCATTCCTGACCCTGTCTTAGTACCAACTTCACGCAAAATCTCCCTTCCAGTCAAATGAGCTGCCCTTCTAAGCTTATTTTCAAAAATTTTTTCATCTTTCTTTTCTGCTCTGTCTCATTTTCCTTTTACTCATTCTCATGTGCTTCTCCTCTTTTCTTCATAGCTCAGCATATAAATTCAGTAGCAGCACAGCTTCTCCTACACAAAGATAGGAGACTCCCAGCACTGTCCATTCCCAGCATCTAGCTTTATTTTCTTAGTTTCAGTCACCATGCTCACCATGCAGCTCATCATCCCTCCTTTGCTATAAGTTCTTATACTCTGTCAGGTCATATGCTTTGATCCAAGCATTGTTCCAAAACAACTCCTGCTCCCAGAGGGATCAATCCAACATGCCACTGCAGACTCCAACTGTGGCATACATTCCACTTCTACAGATACAGAGATGCACACTTTGGGTATGCAGTAGACAGACAACCCTTGATGAATTCTAGCGAGTGTGTTTAACAATGTGTCAAGCAGAGCATATACCTTCCTCTCTCCCAAGTATAGTATTTTTGATGTTTGCAACAAAGTGTTTTCTTGAAATGCATCCTTTAACTTTTAAAAATACTTATTCCAACGCACAAAACCAAGAAAGCTACTCAAAAAAACTACTACCATGTTAAGAGGTGCAAATATGCTTATAGATTTAAAAGAGTGAGCTGTTTTGTCTCAAATTTGCCTTAATCTAACTACCTAAAAACCTAGGGAGTTAAAATATATTAATAAACTTGCAAAAAGTCCTACTTTTTGCTCACCAGAGGTAGGTAACAGGTACAGATGCCTGCACAAGTTCACAAGGAAGAAGAAAAGAAAGGAAGAAGAAACTAAGTATACTCCATGTGACAGATCCTAGCTTTGCGTATGTTTTACCTAGGGGTTTTACAGGAAAATCTTGCTAAAATATGCTAACAAGAACACCAAATTAACACAAGTCCTGCTGCAAATGCTTCAGTTCTGAACATGGTGCTACAAACCTTACTCCCATTTTTAGGTGTCCACATATTCTCTTTACAGGTTGAAAAATGCACCTCTTAAAGGTAGCTTTATAGCTTTGTCTCGACAAAAATATTAGAAATATAAATACCTTGACTTCCTTTCGTTTGCTGTCTTCATCTGCTTCATGTTCCACCACTCCTTGAGTAAGGTTAGTGTAGTTTGCTAGTTTATTCAGAAGAGATGACACCATGGGGTTACTATCCATTTCTTCCTGTTGGGTTTTGAAGAATACTGCATTTATTAAATAGATTTTCTGATACGACTTCACACACATACTCAACAGGTCAGCCCTTAGTCAGTCAAATAAAAAAATTAGCATGACAAAATACCAGTCAGCTTTCAACCAACAAGAAAGTTCTAGTCTTTCTAGAAGTTTAACTCTACATGGCTATGTTGCACTCTTTCTTTCATATTTTTACACAATGTTACTAAATGCAGCTCAAATATAAGGAAAGCCTAGAGAAAGACCACTGCTATTTTAAAAACCTATTTTTATCACAACACAGTCTTTGGTGGATTGTACTGGTAGGGTTGAGTCATTAGGGTGTTTCTCCAGCATCTTGCTTGAGTTTAGAGAGTGACTTCAAATGATTTCTCAAGCACTAAAATACTTAAGTATTTCTCTGAAGTCTACAGCTGCAGGCTTACATATTTTATCTTACACCAGGCATACTGCTTCCAAAGCATAAACTTATTGAAAATATACACTATATATAACATATAATTGCACATATGTAATAGCACCTGACACAGAAGTCAGCCCATCTTTCTTTAGCCAATTATCTGCTACAAAACAAAAAACATGCTAAAACAAATAATAAAATCCAGAAGAATATATACAACAAAAGAATTCCAAGAAAAATGGATCCAAGAGAACTCAATCAAATACAAAAAATTGAACACTGGAAAGAAGACAAGAGATCAGGGCGACAAACACACACAAGAAGTAAAGTATCTCTGCCTGGGAGATTGGGTAATGATAATAGTCATAATAGCCAAACATCTTTTTAACAGTTTATACAACTCTAACATCTGAAAACATGAGGAAAAACAAGATTGTAGGGAACTTACTCTGAAACATACATAGTATCAAAAAAGATTTACCACAACACCAGTGGTAATGAAGTCACTAGAAGGCTTTCAAATGTGATACTGTTAACAGCAATGACTATAATATGAGATATGTGAAAGTAATGGGTTTATATCAGCTGATTTAATGTAAGCCATGATTCAAAATAACAGATTTGGGCCAAAAAGCAGCTATGCCCAAATTATCATCACTGAGGAATACAGCAATTAACTTGAATCATGAAAAGTTTTGGAAATGGCTTAATGGAATAGAGCTTGAAGGAGAGAAATTCAATGACAGAACTTTAATACCATTGTTGCTGTCGAGAAATACTAAGATACTGCATACATGACAAAAAGACCTTTAATGATCAACATCACTTCCATCCTTAGCACAATTTTCTCTAAAACAGCGGAAAATACCCAGTATACATTATTTGGGTCGTGCACAGATTAAGATGAAAGACTATGTCCTCTGTGAAAAGATATTGAAAGGAAGAAGAGAGAAATGTAAGAGAACAACGAGAAAACATTGAGAAGAATGCAACAACAAGGTGGCTAAACAATGTTGGAAGCACCTTGTTTCTGTTAACAGCAGGCATCAGAGCAAGACCAGTTGATGCTGCTAGAGCAGAACAACTAAGGCTTTTACTAGAAATACTACTTAATTGCAAAATTGGCCATTAAAAGTACTAAATTAATATACTTTTTTCACTAATTGATTTTAATCATTCAGTTGATTAAAAAGGTATGAAACGTCCATTATAAAGTAGATATTTACATTAGAAATTGCTATGGTGTGCCCTACACTGTAGATGGACAATACAACTAAGTCACGGCTTATAGGTTTGTTTTATAGCTTTGCTACTTTATGAAAAGTCTGTAATTCCCCTGTTGAACTAATTATTTTGCTAATCCTTTTAAAACCGAATACTGCTTTCTTAAAACAAATAGATTCAATTTCCAGCAGCTTTCTCTAACTATGTCTAGATCCTAGCCCAAAAAATTTAAATGTGTGAAGAGTTCTTTCATACTTTCACACTAATGCACACCAGCATTTACTGTTCTTGCCTATATATCATTCAAGTCCACTGAAATGGAATGTTAACAGGAACCAAACTATGGAAAAAGTTATTAAAATTCATTTCTCCCCCTACTACATTTTAAGACAGACAGAAAGCAGGTGTTTACTCATCTTCATTAAAGGTAAAATATGTTTTTGGAGTATTTAACTTACCTCAAATAGAGCCATATTCTTTCCTTCATACATGTTTCCTCTGCCCAATTCTGCACTGCTAATAAATGGACTACTTTCCCTGGCAATGCCATCCCCTAGTGGAAAAGTAACACAATTAAAAACAAGAGGGAAAAAAAAAATTATACCATAGAAGGAATAGTCAAAGACTCTGGTTTAAGAACTGGTTATAAACACCACCATAGGTGGCTGCAAACCCAGTTTTCATCTCAGACATGCAGATGTTAAACATTTAAGAAAATTTAGTTTAACAGTCTAATCTTTGTATAATGTTCCATCTCTTAACTCTTACTCTTTAACACACATATACTGATTTCTCCCCTATCCTTTCTAGTTTCCCTAAAACCACTGTAATATATGTTGCAAAATAATTAATGCAAAAGAAATTTAAAAAAGGGAATCACCAGACTACAGCATTGTGAAACAAAAGCTGAAGCAGTTTAACATTGAATGATAAAGAAAGAAAGACTAAAAAAAACCAGAGATGTTTATCCCAAGAGATTTTTCTGCTGTCTAGCAAAACTCAAGGATGTTATTTCAGAGCAGGATTCCGGTCAAAGAATTATCCAGATTTGGAAACCTTTTGTTTCCAAAAAACCACAAAACCTTTGTGGGTTTTTTTTCTCAGAACAGAATTCTGACAACAGAATGATCAATTATCAGCCTTGGAAATTTTTTGTTTAGGATGTTTTTCTCAGAGCAGATATCCTGTAAAAAACAATGGCTCAATCACCAAACTCTTAAAAAAACTTTTAGCAGACCACAGCAAGAAAATAAGAATTAAGAGATATGCTGAAAAAGCAAGAATCACCAGAAAAGCAAGAAGACCTCCACCAAACAGAGTATAAAACAGGACTCCACCACAGCAAGGATGGTGAACCACAGGGATTCGGAGCGATTGAGTCCGAATTGGGTTCACCCAGTGCCAATCGCCTGGCTCGACACTAATTAGCTTGTCGCTTCTTCAAATTTATGCTTTGTCAATTTTAATAAATTCTCTTTTAATTATTAAATTGGCTGGTTCATTTATAACACCACTTAGTTTTGGGTATAGAATAAAATAACCCCCAGCCAACCTTTTTATTATTTTACTGACTCCCTCAAAAACTCTCCAGTAGTTAAAACAGGTATCTATGAAATACAATGCAAAAGGAATTATTTTGTAAAGGTTTGTTCCATGACATGTTATATTTAATCTATTCCTTATTGAAATATAAATTGCATTAACCTGCAGCTCTACTGGCCAGTTCTGGCACACCTTTCAAAAAATACAGCATTACTTTTGCTGCCTTTCAGCCCATGAACTACAAAAACTATTACACGCTGATACTGTCACAACATTGGCATTTCCAAACAATCTCAAGTTCTTGCCTGTGCCACTTTGCCTGTCAACCCTTTTGCCCTTATATTCACAGACTACAGCAATAGCACCTACACAGTCTCCTCACTACAGAGTTAAGGAATAGTTGGAGAAAAAGTTGTACTCTTTTCCCCTATCCCCTCCCTCTGCTCCCTACAGGACACTTATCCCCACATGAAATCCCAGAAGAAAGCTCTGACAAACCTACACTAGTCTCAGCACAACATATCTTGGTTGTAAACCAGACAGAAATAGATCTCAATTCCTCAAACATAAGAAGAACTGTGGATTTCCCACCAGTAATTTCCTATCACTCTCCACAGTATCACTATCACAACATCACAGTATCACACTGTGGTATCATGACATATAAACCACATACTATCTTAAGAGACACAGAAGATAACAACTAAAAATTAGGGCTCTAAAATTAGTTCCTCAATCCAGAAAAGAAATGGTGATGAATTCACACATCTAATAAATCTCCTGTCCATGTCCTCCAACTTTCATTTTTCTGTTTCTCTATATTTGGTCCCCACTACTTCAAGTCCTACAGCTTGGTTAGGTGCCCCTCCTCCAACAAAGGTTAATGCAAGGCCAACAGAAGGAGTACTGTGAACACATAAGAATCTCCCTCATGAACTAACACCCTGAGATGTTTCACAGTATATGGAACACGTTGGTTTCACGCAAGATTATCTGAGAAACTGGCATTTATCCTTCAATGGGCTCCACTGTACTTAGAGAAAGGTTTAATTAACTTTTTCACAGACAACAAAGAGCACTCTATCCTGAAACAAATACATCCTGATTCCTCATATCATTTTGCTAAAGCATATGAGCACTAGGACTTCTTGCGTAAGACATTGCATTTTCTTTCCAAGATTTTTGGAACATTGTTTTTATTTTAGCTCCATTCCTGAAATCGCCCCATTGTTTCCGCTGAAGTTTTTATAAACCATTCATTAAATGGTGTATTCCAAGTTAAAATAAAAATAAGGTTGCTTGATTTAAGTCTTGCTGAGACCACTCTTCTGTCGACTTTCTCACCAACTGACAGCTGGTACCTGTAATTAACTAAACATTAGTACTCCTTTCAGGGTACTTCCAAACCCTTCAGAAAGGATTACTCTTCGAAAAGTGAGCTGGGAAATTTCAATTATTGTTTTGCATTCATAGAGTATAATGTCACTGGATTATTCCTTTAGTGGGTATCATTAGACTAATCTAAACACCAAAAGGGTAGCAAAAAAATTAAAGTGAATCGTATTCATAATTCTGAGGTTAAAGACTGTAGTTTCGTCTAACCAGCTCTGAACATAAAAATTAGTATCTCAGCACTACACAATATTTTAAATTGTAGGTAGGAGAATAGTGAACATATTTAACACGTACAAAACATGTTTGTATTTCTAAACAAATAGCTACTTTGGCTTTGCTCAAACAGGGAAAAACACAGAGCACAATAGCTCTAATAAACATAAGAGCATGTAAGCACCTAACAGGCTTCAAATGAAAAAAATGCAGAACTTCAGATCTGAAGAACAGGAAACTCTTCAGTGCTTACAACCAATATTCTGCCTATTTCAAAGCTTTCTAACTATAGTCTTCAAAATAGACTGCAATAAAGTCCCATTTCTCTAATACAGCTCTCTTTTTGTATTTGTATATGTTAGGCACAGCATGTTGATAGGTAATGCTGATCGTGTCAAATATTATTTTAGCTTCACTTGGAAGAGAATCAATGCTGAAAAAGTGACCACAAAAGCAAACTGACAAGTACTCTGTCATCTGCAGTTTGCTGACTACTTCTAGAATTATCATAAAATCATTAGAACCATAGAATCATAAAAGCGTAAAGTTGGAAAAGAGCATTAAGTTCAGGTCCAAACTTTGACTGAACACTACCATGCCAACTTAACATAGCATTAAGTACAACATCCAGTCGTTTCTTGAACGCCCCCAGGGATGGTGGCTCTACCACCTCCATGGGCAGTCCATTCCAATGTTTAACCACCTTTCCAGTAAAAAAATTCTTCCTTGTGTTCAACCTGAGCCTCCTCTGGTGCAGCTTGAGTCCATTTCCTCTAGTCATATTGCCAGTTGCCTGGGAGAAGAGGCCAACCCCCACCTTGCTACAACTCCTTCTATGTAGTTATAGAGAGTGATAAGGTTCCTCTTCTTCAGGCTGAATGACTCCTGCTCCCTCAGCCACTTCTCATAAGACTTGTGTTCCAGGCTGTTATAAATGATGTAGTATAACTCGTGTTATAAGATTGAAACTCAAACAGTATAAAATCATCCTGGTCAGAGAACTGGCATCTGAACATGCCCTGGCAGGGAACTATTCCAAGGACATCAGCAAGAGGCAGGAAGGGTGTATCAATGCAATCACTGTGGAACAATGGACAGCCCCAGAAGGGGAGATGTGCTCTCAAAGGAGATGGCTCAACTAATGACCCAGTGATCAGCACCCATCAGAGGACCATCCACACCTGATAGGGATCTTATCAGCACTGCCAGGTGTGTGCATCCCAATGCCAGGTTCCAGTAAAACTAATCAAGAAATCACCTCTTCCCAGAAAGCTGTTCAGTAGACAAGCAACAATGAAAGGAGATTCCATAAATATTCAAGAAAAGAGAAAAAGACAAAGGAGGATGGAGTAACTCCCTGTTCAGCCCAGAAAACAGTACAAAAACAGACCCTGCAAAGACAGACTTGGTGAACTGTGGGAGACTCGTGCTATAGAGGCTGGATCCCTGTTCACCCAGTTCTGACCCCGGGCTCAGAACTGTCCCTTTTAATTGTGGCTTTAATTTCTTTGTATCACTCAAATTTCCAATACATCATTTGTCGGAAAATCTTCGGACTGATCGAATATTTATAACAAGGCCCTTCACCAATTTCATTGCCCTTCTCTGGACACGCTCTGCAACTCAATGCCTTTCTTGAAGAGAGGGGCCCAAAACTGGACACAGAGGTGTGGCCCTAACAGTGCCAAGTACAGAGCAACAATCACTTCCCTAGTCTTGCTGGCCACACTATTTTCAATAAAGGCCAGGATGCCATTTGCCTTCTTGTCCACCTGGGCTCACATTCAACCAGCTGTAGACCAGCACTTTGAGGTCCTATTTTGATAAGCCACTTTCAAGTCACTGTTCTCCCAGCCTGTAGTTGCATGGGGTTGTTGTGCATGATCTGGTGCTTTGCCTTATTGAACCTCACACATATACCACAGTGGCTAACCTCCAGTTGTCTGGAACCTCCCCAGTTTATAAGGACTAACAATAATGATAGAGAACGGCTTGACAAGCTCTTCTGCCAGCTCTCCCAGTACATTCTGGTGGATCCCATCCAGCTCCATACACTTTTGAGTGTCTAAGTGGCTCAACGGATCCCTGACTACTTTTTCTAGATTATAGGGGGTCAGTTCTGCTCCCCATCTCTCTCTACCAGCTCTGAGGGCTGGTTGCCATGAGGATAACTGCCTCAGTCTTCCTGCTGAAGACTAAGGGAAGAAAGACACCTCAGACTTCCTCATCATTTGCTACAATGTTACCCTTGACATCCAATAAAGGATAGATTTTTCTTGATCCTCTTTTTGCTGTTAATGTATTTATAAAAACACCTATGAACGCCTTTGAGTTTTCATCACTGCTTGGAACAAAATCACCTTTATTTCAAATTTTTTAAAATCACCTTTTGAAGTATGCTTATTTAATATGTTTAAATATACAGTGAGCCTTATTAACATGTAAATCAAATTGACACATATGACATCTTTCAGTAGAAAGAACTACTTTCAGAATCTCAACACACAGACAACATCTATGGTGAAATCAACGAAACAACCTCAATCTTTAGCTCATCCTTTCTTTAAAACAAGATTCAATAGAAAAGAAATTATTCATTAGAAAACCAGAACTAAATAAAGACAGGATTAACACTTTTTCAGAAATGCTGTAAATCTTGCCCCTCATGCATCAAGTGGACAATAGAAAAGGCTATTTCAATTACTTCTACTGAGGTAACATGGAACATGAAAGGAAAACCTACTTCATTGTAGTAAGTCTATTAAGACTCAAGCGATCTATGGTTTATCTTAACCGTATCCCATTGAATTCTATGAGGAAGTTTTAAGACAGTCAAATCATAGAATCATGAAGTTGGAAAAGAGCCATTGAGCCCAACCATTCACCTAACACTGCCAAATTCACCACCCAACAATGTCCCTAAGCACCACACCTACACATATTTTAAATACCACCAGGGATGGTGACTCAGCCACTTCCTTGGGCAGCACATTCTTGACAAGCAAATCACCTTTTCCTTAGGTTTCTTTGAAATTGTGTATGTTCAAACTCTTCTCAAGTGTGAGCTGAGTGAAATATAAAATCAAAATTATAAATTCCTGTGTAGTTTCAGACATGTTTTAAGCTGCATTTCTTCCGAAATCCACTTTCTGCAACTGAAGTGCTCCAAAAAAATCTATACTTTCTGTTGCTGGATTTCTGAAAGTAACTCAGTTTATGAGGGTTTACAGGCAAAAATCTTAAATCTAGACTAGTATTTCATTTTGGACAACAAGAAAGACAAAACAGAATAACAAAAAACAACCTCCTTTGGGTTTATTTATGGTATGTTTCATCTGTATTCTGACACAAAAAAATTTTGCCTGTTGATGTCATACTCCATGTCACCCAGCACGTCATCAAAGCCTAAGTTTTAAAAATTATGTTTCTACCCCCATAATTACTTCAAAAATTATTATTACAAATTTTAATCTAATACAGAATGTTCATACAACCTAGCACAATTCTGTGCTTACTGCTGGACCAGTAGACAAATTAAAGCCATAACTAAGGTACCTTTCCTAAAAACCGTGTGGTATTTCTGTGTTGATGGGACATTCAAAAAGCCCTACTCTTGATTTCTACAGATACTCAAGCACTGTGATGAGTGGTTATATCTGCATGGAAATTAGCTACTACAACAACATTTTCTTTTGTAAACAAGATATACAGCTGCAAGAAGAGAAGGTAGGAGATATGTCTCAAGGTAATATTCAGTGTTGATGCATATCATCACAAATATGCACTCTCATACACTTCAGTCCCCCAAATGCCAAAGCAGTGTAACCCACACAAATTATCACAAACCATCCCAGAGCTCTGCTGACCTTAAATTTTCTGACAATGTCATCAGATGATTTCTTATTAACACTTCCACACACCAAACAAAACTTAGGCAAAAATTTTTGCATGTCACAATTCAGTGTTGGTCACAGAGGCAAATGACAGCACGGTGTCCAAATTAATATTCTTCAGAAGTTTCAGAGTAGCGATCCTCACAAACAGTTAAAAATTTCTAAGCTGATCCAAACTGGCCCATTTTATACTGTGTAAAACAGAACCCAACAGTACTGCTTAAACATGTGGACACCATCTTCACCTAAGAGGTGGCCCTCTTATTTCAGGGGTTGACTAGATGATCTCCAGAAGTCCCTTCAAACCCTAACAGTTTTGCAGTTCCTCTCTCATGCTTATTACTCATCCATCTGCAACCCCACATCATACTGTTCCTCACAGGAATTGAACTATTAATTATAAATGCATATGCTGTCAACAGAGACAATCAGCGTAGGAATGAGCAATTACTTGAAGAGAAACAACTTCCTTAGCATTCATGACAATCACACTAACCTCGCACTTCTGCTTCCTTCCCCACTCCTGAATCACAAATAGTAGAGCATGAAAAAAACATGTTACAGCTGTCTTGTTATAGAGAAAGTGGCAGAGAAAGGCTAGAGGTAGACAAGGAAACAATCATTTAAGTGATCCTAAATTTGCACTCTGATGTCTGTTCAAGAGATTAGGACAAAAACATTTGACTATCTAATCTGATTTTCCACCTTTCCACAGGCTGCGGAATTTCATTTGAGCATTAAGCCCTATGATTTTGAAAAAAAAATCATATTGAAATTTAAGCAGTGTATCTCTTGATGTTTTCAAGACTGAAATAGGAAAAACCCCCTATTAATTTATGTAAAGATTAATGTTTTCTTAATACTGAAAAAAATCTCAAATTGTTCCATATTTCTATTTAAATTTGGCTCTTTCAAACTTCTAGCTATAACATCCTCGTAACTGCTTCCAAATTTAACCACCCACAGTATTTTCTCTCTATGAAGGGAACTATACTTACTCAAATCACCTCAACCTATCTTTTGAAAAACTGAAAAAGTTAAGTTCCTAAAACATTTCCCTAATTTTAAAATTATTTTTGTGTTAACATTCTGTACAGATTCTAAGTTACACAAAACCAAAAAAATTAAATACAGCCTTCTAACACCAGTCTCAGTCAATGCTATTTACAGAAGTATAATCGTCACCTCTCTACTCCAAGGATCAGGCTAGCCCTCTTTACTACAGCATTAAACCAAGCTCATGATATTCTATTCCAGTCTGACCCCTAAATCCTTTCCAGATTCACTGCTCCTCACTGTCCCACACTATGTCTGCCATCATTATTCATATCCAAGTAATTGTCCTAACGCTCCTATTTACTTTTGTATTCAAACACATTTTGTTGAAAAAAGCAAGCACCTTTTTCTCCTGACATGCTGTAAGTTTAACATCTGAAAAATAAAAGTAGGTTGCTTTCATATGGCAAAATAATACAGGTGTTGTTCAAAGAAGTGAGAGTTAGATAAACTTTTGAACCCCATGAGCTCAAATAAGATAGCTCAGCTATGATAATGTAACATTTTCTAGTTTCACACATAGTACATGTGTGAAACTAGAAATGCTTTGATTCCCACTAGAAATTGGTAACCTTATATGCTGTAAATTGGTAACTTTATATACTGTTATCTAAAGCAGAACTGCAGTTGGAGAATAATCCTTCACAGAAAAGTCCTAACTCTTCATAGTTTGCAATGGGCAACTCATAATCACAGTCCATGTACCTTGAGGTAGGTTCTAGTTAGCCACATACAGGTGAAAGGTAACAGTTTTAAATAAAAACAACTGGTAACATTTTCATTCTGATAGTATTTGGTCACATTAAGAACAAACCACTGCAAACTGAGAATACAAAAATGAGATCCTGTTTGCACAAGAGACAGCAAACATTTAATGTTAACGTAACAAAACTTTTTAAGGTAAAAATACATAAAGTTTAAAAGTCAAAAAAACTGATGCATATGAGTGTCGCATCCAAGAGAGCTGCCTGTGGCAAAACCTGTAATTCTATCTTCTCTATCATGCATACTTACTTCCTGTATGCTCAAGTTTTTAATTAGCAGGCAACTAAAAAGAAGCCATAGAATCTTACAAATTAAATGTCTTAATGCTTCAAATCTAAATCCACATATTGAAGCACTCCTTAGAGCTCTAAAACATAGTAAAGTTTTTAAAAGTCACTACCTTGTTATAATGCAAATTACAAAAAAGGCATCAAGAAACTTGTTTGAACACATCTTGCATCAATTTTTGTGCCATATTGGTTTAAAAATTCAGTGCAACCTAACTTAAAGTTTCATGTTATTGGGTTCTTTTTAGTAATTAAATGTCTAAATATATTTACTACATCACAAACTTCTTGCCATATTTGTATTAACAGCACAATTTATATGCTATCTTGAGATGCAGAACAAAGTGTATGTAAGCCCTTTGTAAACCTCTTTACGTAATGGATAATTGTAATATTACATCCATCACCTAAATTATCAACATTGCTAAATTTTAGCTTTTCTTTACTTAAGCTACTATTATAATCAAGCACAACTTACTTCTAATAAAAACACTGCAAAACCTCTATAAATTCTTTAAAATATGGCTGGAAGTACAGGAACCTCCAATTTCAGTAAAAAACGTTATTAGAACCACAGCATTGTCTTTTAAAGAACTCACTTGGATTTGGCCCATTTTCTTCATAATCTTGTTCACTCATGTTTAAGGAAAATTAAGCCAGTCTCCTCTGCTGATTCTTCAGGTATCAAGAATTGAAACAGGAAACAGACAGTTCCTTCCCCCCCAGCTTAGTGTAAAACCTCAAATCCTGCTTCTTACTAGCATTGGATTAATCCTGAAAAAAGCCATTAAGACTTCAGGCAGCAAGAAGCATGCACATGACACAAACTACCTGACAGTCACAAAACTCTGTAAAGAGAATTAAGCTGAAGGATTTTCGCCAGCAATAAACACCCTGCTTAGTGAAATGGGAAGGATCAAGTCACTGAAACATCCCACATCTTTATCTAATAATAAGTACTTTTAAAATTTTATCTCTATCTAATAAATTCACTTTAAAATATCTTCACTAAACAGATCAGTAGAGACTAGCAACAAGTAGTCCTTACCTATTCCAAAGACCTATCTACTATTAAAAACCTCTTTTAGGCACCAAGTATATATTAGCAAACCTTAAGCAAGTCAGTTTTTAAACACTGATTTTATGTACAAATAGTTGGCATTTATCCTACTTAAGATGTAGCAGCACATAAACACGTTAAAATGTAATTCTAGTAATTTTGTAAGCTCTTTTTAAAAACAAGTGTTTTTAAATTATAAAGGTATCTTTTTAGGATTGGCAGCAAAATTTGTTCATTCTCTTTCAAATTAAATATGTCCCTGCATTAATGTATTACACATTGTACATCAGCCTTAAACAACTTCATACAAAACGTTTCAATTCTGTTAATTGGATGTTAGTGACAGAAGCAGACTAGTTCCTGGGATCAAATCTTTGAATAATATCCAAAATCACTTTTCTCTGATCATAAAATCTGTCGCAAGCATGGTCAACTGTTGAAAGGCTGGTTGAAAGGTTGACTGAAAATACACTAGACTTCTCAAAGAGATTAACCTATCTTCCTCCATTGCACATATATATATACACACACACACACACCTGTGTCAACTATTACCTGGTTTTCCAATAAATAACATTTTACAGAAATTCACAGCATCCATGCTTCATTAGTTACATGATGATGTCTTCATAGATGATCAGGTTACATTAAGAGTCTTCAATTTTAAAAGATTTTGCAGGAGTTCCTTCTCACATTAGTTGCCGAATAAGAAACTGCTGCGGCAAGGTAAATAATACTATGGGATGCTAAAAATACTAGTTATGCCTTGAAACACCTGATACATGGAGCTGCTAAGGAACAGAAAGCTGATCAATTTTCCAAAATTTTGACAGGTCTATCTAGACAGTCACTACAAATATGTGTGAACAAAACAAAATACCCAACACAAATCAAAACCAGAATTTCTTATAAAACTTCATGAAGGAAGGCAGATCATAGAGGAAGAACATCCCAGGTTACTCCTTCACCACACAGATGAGTATCAGGTAAGAATGTGTGAAAGGGGACAAATGCACAAAATTGTGCACTAATTGATAAGTGCCTTGCTAATAAGAATCAAAACTGCTGTTGATCTAAAGACAAAACAGTTGATTCCCTCAAAAAATTAGCCTTGAGTTTGATGGGACAGGTTTGACAGGTTCTTGTGTGTTTGGTATGTTGGGATTTTTAAAAACAAGGTACTAGTGCAGTCAAGGAAAAACTGCTTGGTTTTTAAGACAGACAATTAAATCAAAACTGATAACACGCCAGATTTCTAAATAACTGGAACAAAACAACACGTTGAGCTGTATAGGCTAAGGATAAGTCAAATGGGAAGTTGCCATTCTCCTCATTTTTATTCTCATTTCTGCTCTCAGCTTTACCCACTTCTCACCTTGACACAACCCGAGCCATTCTCACTTTTTGCAGCACTCACCTCTACTCAAAAACATGGGAAGCATGATTTTTATCTCTGCAGCATTTTAGTTTACTCACAATTTAGCATGCTGAAAAAGGCCAGTGAAGAATCTGATGGTCAAAAGTGAAAAGGAAGCAAACCAAATGATGCAGAGGAGGACAAGGAAAAAATTATTTACCTCTTAGCCTTTTTCTCAAAGCTGGAGCAGCGAGAAGGGCAAGGAGTCCTTCTCTGAGAAGTAGGCTTTTAGATGGGTTTAACTACAGCCACTTTTAGCTGTACTAACATTTCAGAATTCTTTAGTTTTCAGAAGAATAACTCAAGAACAATTATTTGATTACACAGCATTAACTTAACAATTCCATACTATACCCAAAGCAATATTAAGCAGCACATCCTTCACTTCTGAAAACTCTGTCAGAGTAGCATTTAATCTCTTCATGAAGTCAGAGCTCTTCACCTACAATTTATGTACAAATCAATGCCTTCCCTTTCCAGTGTTTTCCTCTCTACTTCCAATTTTACAGATACACAGGAACAGTCATACATAAATTCATCCACTTGACTGATATAGATTCATAACAGTATTTAAACACATCTTGCAACAGTAACTACTATTCCCCAAAACACTACCTAATCACATCAAGATTTTTTTTTTTTTTTAAATCTCCAGCCTTTACAGTCGGGATAGTCCACTATGAAAGTTGCAGTTCCACTCTTCCTCTCACCTTCCCAGGATTTAAAAATGTTTCAAGCCTTTCAGATGCTTCCTTTATACATATAGTCTAAGAAATCCTGTCTAACTATGCCTGTATATACATTCAGTATTTTGAGATGCCATCTGAGTAAACACCATACACTATGCCTCTCTGACTAGCTCTTCTACCAAAGAAAATTTGTCCAGATTAATGCTGTACTACTAGTCCACTACTGTACCATCTAGTACAAGAAACAAACTGTTGCCACAGCTTATATTGTATTGGTTTTTCTATCGCATTTAGTTTAGAAAAAGAAGAGGCAGTTATTAGAACACTTACTGATCATTTGAATATACTAAGGGAAAGGCAACCATATATAATATATATCTTTTATGGGTAAGTAAGGTTTAAGAGTATAAAGTTTTGGAAGAAAATAACCCAACTTCGTCAGCTTGGTGTTTTACTATATTAGCTTCCTAAAATAGTGTAACTATATCAAGCTTGTCAGATATCTGGTTTTATCCCTTTACATTCACATCCCACATAATTAGCCTTATTTATCTGTCATCTGTACCACAAAAATAAGACGCCTTTTACAAACCCCCATCTATTCACCTGTGATCATCTAACAAAGACAATCCTCCCACCCACACCTTTGCAGAAGTATCGAATTGTAACAGAGCGTCCAAAATAACGTGCAAGATGTGAACTAGGCTCTCGTAGTGCTAGCAGTGATTCACACACCATCCTTGGTATTGCTGCTGCAACACTCTTCGGAAAAAGGAAGAGTTAAGAGCCACAAGAATTACTGCTTTCCCAGCAGTAGGGGCTGTCCTGAGCGGACCCTCATAACGCCCGAGCTCCACCTCTGACTTGATTCTACTCCTCTAGGAGACTTCAAGTGCGAGGCCTAGCAAGAAGCAAGGCTCCAAACGCGACGACATCACGTAGCAACACCTACTTAACCCTAGACGCTATATCTGACGTAAAAGCACATGGCTGGACAAACACCTGGAGCAAGGCAGGCAAAATTGTGCTCTTCTCCAAAGTCTGAATCTTTCCTCCTAGCCCTCTCTCTAGTGAGCTCCAACAGCAGTCAGCTTTTAAGGGAGCCTAATGGTTGGACTTTATGATCTGATCTTAAAGGTCTCTTCCAACCTAAACGATTGATCCTACGTATTTTCCCCGTCAGTTAAACCGCCGTGGGCGGCGCTGCTCCCGCCCGCTCCCCGTCGCGGGCGGGAAGCCGACTGACCGCCCCACACTGCCCCAGGCAGGCGCCGTGCCCGACCGCGGGCTGTTCCGCCCGTGAATACTTCCTCCTTTCGGCCAGCGGCGCTGACTAATGGAAACAAAGAGAAACAAGCTCTCAGCCACCCCAGGCGCCAGACTTTCGCCCTTTACCGAAGCGCACTTCTCCACTTGGACAGGTAGCCCCAGCATCTCTCGCTGCAGAGGCGATGCGACCCCTCCACAGTATTCGGGGGCTCTCCGGCGGCCCGCCTGCTCTCCACATGCCGCAGAGTCGCTCCGCCGCACGCAAAAAGCCGACGCTCTCTTCACGCGTTAACCTCGGGCGCTTCCCCACTCTCTCACCAGTGCCCCGGTCCCTCTCGTCGCCTTCATCTTCCTCCTCTCGCTGTTGCCCGTCCCGCTGCAGCTCCTCGCCCTGTGCTTCCACCGGCACCACCGTGAAGCTCGTCGGCATGGTGCAGACAGCCCCAGACCCGCTGGCGCCTCCTCCTAGGGCAGCGGGCAGGGTGAGCCGAGTGCTGCCGCCTCCCTCACGTGAGAGCCATTTCCTCACGCAGCGGGGGGGCGGCGGCCGGCACCGCGCCACCTCCCCCTCACCGCTTGACTGATGGCGCTGAGGCCGTGGCTCCGACGGGAGGGGCACGGGCCCTGGGGCATCCCCTCTTCTCAAATCTTGCCTTGCAGTTATTCTTGCACCGCTAAGACCACCAGGCTGCTGCTCCTCTGATCCCATCAGACAGAAACTGCCTTCCAAAGGAAGCCAGAGGCAAGCTGTAGGACCTTAATCCTCCAGATCACTAAAGGGATGACAGCAACCCAGAAGGCCCCAGCAGGAGATTCATGATCACCTTTTGGACAAGGGGAGAAAGTCCATTTTGTGCCTTTGGACTACCAGGACATAAAGGGGGCTGCCAGAAATCTGCTCTCCTACGCAGCAGCCATGGTTTGCTGTGGACGGGTGAAGGTCCTGGGATTCAGGCTGGAGTTAGCATTTAAACTCTGACCGGCAGTGAAGCAGATTCAAAGAGTCAGTGCATAAGCAGTGAGTGTATCAAGTCAAATATTAATGATGCAGCACTAGTGATGAGATATAGCTCATGGTTACCTCCAACTTCTATCTCAAAGGAGGTTGTAGGATCTCCACTCCAAAAGTAGAGAAAACAGATTTAGAAGCCAAGGGCATTTTTCTTGTCTCCTATTCTTCTACTTTGCCAGCAAAGAGGTAGAATAAACCAGAAAGAATATTCATGTCAGTCTGTGTCTTTTGGAAGAGGACTCTGGTGGTTTTATGGGTCCCATACCTCATTGGGATGAAAGATGTCTATGTAACACTACAGTCTGTCCCACAGCATAAGGGCCTTCAGAGAAGGAGGAAGGCAAAGTGATTCTGGCCATCAAAGGTGGCAGTGAGCTGGCAGATGTGGAGATGGTCAGACAGCAAGAAAAGGACACGGAGAGATTCATGGTAACATTCTGATATTTGGTAATGGGCTTCCCATTCAAACCATGGTGTCACTACAGTAAATCAGAATAGTGGCTGCATGAAAAAGGAGTGTCTTCATCCTCCCTCAGCCTTTTTTCAAGCTTAAGAAAACAATTAGAATGGTTTCATTGCTAATAATAACAGATCTCCAATATTAAGGTTATCTGCAGAGGTAAGGATGTTTTGAGGCATTTTTAATGTTAAAGTTTATTATCAAAATTAATACCGTGAAGGAATCAGATACAATGATAAATTAGAATAGTAAATGTAATTTTGAAACATAGACACAAAATAATAATTTGTCTTCAAAACAAGGATTGATTTTTGTCCAGGGCAGAGCTAATTGTTTCACTGTGACTGTGAGGGAGTGGAGCCTGGAGCTGTGTTTACCTGTCTAGGTTGTTATTCTCTCTTCACTATCATCACCAGGGGCAGAAGTAAGGAGTTCTTGCTTTTGAGAAGAAAGTGTGCTTGACGGCTGGAGGGTCTGTCCACAATTGGTTTTCATTGGCCCAGGTCTGGTGAGCATATTTGCATGTAAATCACTCTTTCTTTGTACATTTTTGTTATTAGTATTGTTCCTGTTACTCTTCATTTTCCTATCTCTTTGCTGTTTCCAGTAAGCATGTAATCTCTGCCTTTTGTATCTTCCATGGAAGAGGGAAGGGGAGCAGCTTGTGGTTTTCTTTTTGGGATTACTAAATTGGGATTATCATTCCCAAACTATGACAATGACATGCATTGTATTAGGTATGGAATCATGTATGAGCATTGAGAAGAAAATTTTCAATAGCTGATAATTTTTAAAGGAATGTCCATCTGGTGCCATAAGAAGTTTATTGAAAGAAATTCATGTACAATAAAGATGAAAATCCTATCATACTGAATGCACAAAAGGTTGAGTGTGGAGAAATTAGGACTGCAGCCTTCATTTTACTCCAATCTGATACAAATTTTTTTTGTTTAAAATAGGTAAGAGCCAAAGACTGAGTTTGGGCCAAACCACTTTTTAATGATCAGAGGTAGAACTTCCTCTTCCAGCTCTCTTCTGTTTCCTCTCATAACCTTGGAGAAGCATCTGATGAAAAATAGGCACAGTTCAGTGGAGCAAATATGATAATTTCTTATGGGCTTGTGGATTGTCCTCCATTACAGGGACGTCCTGTAATGCGAGAGCTGTGGGTTTTGAACCTCTTTATAAGTTATTGTACAATGACAACCTTTGACTGGGCATAATGTCCTGTGGTGATTTTATAATGCTTGTATCCCCAATCGTCTGCTCTGTTTGTGCTGTATATTGTGTTCTGTACCTTTAAGACTGGTTCTGAGAGCGAAGCAGGGAAAGGAGAAGCGCCGAGTTTGTTTTTGAGAAACTGCCTGACTCCTACGCATTCCTTCTCCGGATTTTGGTTTGTCTGAGGCACGGACAGCAGCAGGACAGAGATCTTCTGTGCTTTCAGTTAGTTTTAGCTAGCTGAGGCAGAGAAGTTCTCTGAACTGTTTTACTGGGGGTTTTTGGGGTTTTTTTGTTTGTTTGTTTGTTTGTTGTTGTTGTTGTTGTTTTGGGGGTTTTTTTGTTTGTTTGTTTGGGGTTTTTTTTGTTTTGTTTTGTTTGGTTTGGGTTTTTTTGTTTGTTTGTTTTGTTTGGTTTGGTTTTTTTCCTTTTTCCTGTTTAAACCTTCTCCAGACTGAAAAACCCAGAGGAGCACGGACGGCTCGCACCGTGGCCTGGACCTCCGGAGGGACTGGGATTGATAAGAGACTGAGTGAGCTGAGCTACACCCACGGCAAGGACTTTCTCAGTTTGCCATCTCAATTCAGAGCAATGAGAGGTTTTATTGTTTCATATTATTCATTCTTCATGCTTGTGGGCACTTTGTTAAATAGTTTTTTCCACTTTTCTCCAAGGAAGTTCTTTCCTAGATCGGTTGGGGGAGGGGACGTTTGGGTTTGCTTCCCAGAGGAACCCTATTCAGGGGTTTCCTCCCAAATTTGCCCTAAACCAGGACAAATAGTAATTCACTTCTTACATTTATTTGACATTTCCTTTGAAATAATATAAGTAGTGTGATGCATGCCAGGTCTAACAACAGACTTCTCTGATGGTATGCTTCTTGGCATATGAAAGAAAAAAGAGCAAAGTAGAATAAGATTAAGACATTATGTAGATCTGTGTCTAAAGAGAACAATGATTGAATCATAATATTACATGACTGTTTCTTTAAAAAAAAAAATGGGAAAACCTTTCAGTTTGTGATGTTCCCTGAAAATATAGAGTTCTAGACCATCACCATCTTTCTGTTTGGAAAGATAGGAATGCAGCAGGACAGCACCAATTCATACAAAAATATTCAGATGGACCTTTACAAGTCATTCCTCTTGTTAACAAAGATGGATTTTGATGAATGTTCTGCAATACCCCCCCAAAATAAACTAAAAACTGGAACACATGAAGATCTATATAGGAATTAGTTTATATATTATGAATAGTAAAAGGATAAAACTAATACTTACAATAAGGTGGTGATTTAAAACAAGACATCTGTCTAAGGAAATTAATGATATCACTAAGACACCAATACCTTAAAAACCTTTACTATCGTTGATATTACTAAGATATTAGAAGTAAATCACTAGAAAGAAAAATAATATATTTATTGTCACAAAAGAAAAGTAAAGCCAGGAACAACAAAGAAGAAAAGAATGCTTAACAGTCAATGTGAGTGAAAAAAATCACTACTATTACACATTTTCAAATCATCAGGTCTAATGCAGCTTAGGAATGTGAAACTGAAAATAAACTAGCCATTGACTTCTTGGACTCAGGAACGTTGCATTTTTAGAAACCTTGAAATCTTTAGAAATATTGAGAAATAGGGGAAATTCCAAGAGAAGGAATGACTGTCCTGGTCAATATTGAGTCATTAATATTTAAAAAAAAAGAAAAGGAGTGGCTCAGGAAAGCTGAGCTAACTGGCTTAATGATAATTTTGTCTTGAGAAAAGATGATCATGATCTGTATATTCGGGGGGACAAGATAATATGTCTGAACAGTTAAAGTGTTACAGTCCACATGAAAAATAGCCAAGGCATTTGATTTGGTTCCAAGGGAAAATTGGTTGGAAATTTCTATGGGATTAACTGCATATACTTCCCATGTATTTCAAAACTGCTTTCTGAAAGATCTCAAGCTCCTAGCAGAAGCAGAAAGAAAATAAAAGACAGGGAGCAAGGATGATTAGGATTTTCTCAGACCCGCTTTTCACCAGCCATTTAGATTTTCTAGTAAAGTCTGTGGGTCACAATGATTTGCAGTAAGTAATGGCAGAAAATGTTTGTAATCAGAATTGAAAAGGTAAATATAATGCAGTCATAAATACATCTGAGGAGCAGGACTACAAGAGGTGAAAATTCATCTTGAGAAGCAGTAACTTCAAGAGGGATACAGTTTAACCCAAACTGAGTCTGACACCTTTTCAGTTTGACCTTTGCCAGATTCTCCTGGAATTTGTGTCTTTTACTGTGACTAAAATGCAAGCCAGCTGCATTGTCCTTTTTATTTCCTGTCTAACAAGTGTTTTTCAGACTGTGGTGCACCATGCTAAGTGATGTGTTAAGACTTTGTTACCTACTTGTGCCTTCTCCATGAGAGAAGAGGCACCTCATAACCTCCCATTACCCGATTCCTTACAGTCTGTTAGCTCTGTCTTCTAGAAAACAGCTCATCTTAACACATTGCAATGGACTAACTTTGTGAGAGCTAGAGAGTGTCAGCTGCCCAAGTATTCATGCCTAGGGCATGCAGAGATGCTGCAGTGCCTTTTCATATCTATGGTGATTAAGACACCTGAAGCAAAGTATCAGATTGCCTGTCTGTCTTGCATTCAGAGCACATGGAAACAGAATTCTATGAAAACCTGATGAAATTAGTCATTGCCAACCCAGTCAATTCAAGTAGTGAACAGTTACTTTTTAGGCAGGTTGAACAAGAACATGGTGTATTCACACTGGTATGTGAATATGGAATACCCAGGAGCAGCTCCAGAAACATTATATAACCTCTCCATTATTAAAGAAATTGGTTCAGTCTTCCAGGGTTAGAGAATACTGATATAAGAGTGCAAACTGGTATGAAGGTGGAATGCTACTGAAATAATAACATCAAGCAGTGTGGTTGACTCTTTGTATAAATAATAAACATATTGAGAGTTAAGAGAACACTCTGGAAGATCCTTTGATGGATTATCTAGGATGTTGTATCCACTAAAGTATGAAGCATGTTAGGATACCATCACAAAACCAAACCCCATGTATATATAATTATTGAACAATATTTGCAAAACAATTGGCAAGCTTTTTTACTTATGAAAAGCTTGGAACACAACTGGATTCAACAACTATTCCTCCATTCAGCAGATATATGGATCTTTGCTGACCAAAGTCTGAGGAAACTAGGGGTGTAGCATATATTTACAATGCCAGCATGTTTACTAAGTAATAATATGCTAGAGCATGTGCTGGTATCACCACACAGGTTGAGAGTGAAATTTGCTTTGTAATGTTTTAATGACCCACTTTTCATTAAATGCACTTACTTGACTGTACTTGAGTTGCTAGCAGTGCAATGCAATTAGCTCATGGGCAGGCTTTGCATCTTTCAGTGGCTTCTGTAAAAAGAGTGAAACTCAAGAGATGTATTGGTTTGCTAAAGCAAAAACTCATGGCTGAGCTTTGTAGAAATGCTCAGACTGAGTTGGGCCTGTCATAAGTTTACATTATGATAGTTTGTGGTGCTTTTTAGTCCATGGGTTGGGTAGACTCCTAAGGTGCTGTGACAGCTTCATTTCTTAAATTTCTGGCTTCGGTTTAACTCTGTGAAAACCTGCATATTTTGTTGTAAAGATGAGATGGATAAACAGCAAAGCAAAAAGTATACATGGGCCTCTCTGACACTGGCACCTGGAATAGGCATTCTGCCTTTCTAGACAGTAACTTAGAGTGGTCAATGGAAGGAGTTTCCAAAGTGCAAGATAGCAGGCAGACAAGCTGACATACTCCCCAAAAGGTAAGTGATAAAGACTGTCCCAAGGACCAGGACCAACAGTCAATTATTAGAAGCTACAGAAAAAAATAGATGCAAAGAAACCACATTATTATTTTAACTCCAAAAATGCCACATGATGTTGCTTAATTGTTCAGCAGGATCATTGAAAGGGCCACAGTAGGCAAATTTCTTTCGTGACTTCAGATTGATTTGTTCCAGCAGAGCTGTATTTCCTCTATTTGGAAAGCAATCTTATGTGATTTAGTATACTCATTTATGAAGAAACCTAGCAAAGAAAGGTATTATTTCTATCCTTCTCCATCTTAGTGATATCCAAAACTTGTTTTCAAAGACCCCAAATGTACTAGAAGGACAAAGTTGTGCTGACCAACCTCACCTGAGACACTTCTACCTTCACATTCTCTGTTCCTGGATCTAGGGACTCCCTTTAAATTTAGGCCTGGGCCTTCTGTCCTTGTGTGATCTATGGTATAGATATACTTGCCTTAAGTTCCATCACAGCTCTGCTTCACCATGAGCTTTGTTATCCAGAGCCTGGCCTGCTTGTCTCACTTGGGCACTGTGGAACCAGTAGCTGGAGAATCTCCTACTGTACTAGCTTTTGTTACTGTGCTTTGGCTTCTCTCCCTAAGGGAGCAGACAGGCCTGAGTGTTCCTTGATGTTCTTCTGAATAGAGTCCTGAAAAACTTCCTCTACCCTTTAAGTTTGCCCTTATTGTAAGAGGCTGCACTAAATGACCTCCTAAGGTTCTTCACACATGTGAAAAACACACTACTTCTAATTTTGTAAAAATGCAACCACTAGCCCACACCAACTAGGTACAACAGAATTTGATTTTTAACAAAGAAGTAAAATAGAAGGAAACTGGAAAACTTGGTAAAATAACTGTTGCCTGCAGCCTCTACTTCTGCTCTCTCTTTTCTACTTTTGCCTCACTGTGTCAGCATTGTGTGGTATGGAAACATCATGAAACCTAGTTCCTGTAGTTTGCTATGAGATATAGGAAACACTAATTGAATATTAATAAACACAGGTTTTATGTTTCTGGTGATCAAACAGAGAGAATGTAATCTCTATGAAAAAGGCTAAGCCTGTATTATGGTGCCTATAACAGCACCGCTGTCTTAAAACTCTGTGAGCTATAATTTCTGTTCATCCTTGCTGCATTCTTCAACATCACTTCCAGAATTTCCATCCTTTCCCTCTTGTCCGTTTGATATACCATTTCACTTACTCCTTGAGCTGAGAGGTTTCTTGTGGAAAAGATGCCAAAACTGGAGACGCACTCTTTAGAGTACGCACAGTCCATTTTTCTGACTTGCACAGTCTGTGCCAGCTGGAGCAAATTTTATTAGTTACGGAAGTGATTAAATAAACCACTTTAACTGACTAAAAAAGACTGCAGTGCAAACCTCCCTACAGGCTGAAGTAGGAAAAAAAACCCATTTGCTTACACCAGCATGACTTTCACATACACCTGTTCCTCTTCATTGCTGCTGAACCACGACTCTGAGGGAGGGAAAACTGAGGGAAGGAAAACATAATGAAAGTATTTAAAACAATTGTATCTCTTGAAGTTGTTCTCTGACAAAATAAATGCCCTCTCAGTCCTCTCAATGGCATCTGCTAGCAGACACAATTGAGCTGACTTGCAACATAAGCACTGTAGGTTAATCATTGCCAAGATTTAAATGAATTGTGAAACTAGTTTTATAATGCTGAATAAGTGAGAACATAGACTCATAATAAAAAAAATATAAAGAGTTCCTTAAAGAACAATACTTTGTCAAATGAGTGGCAGATAAAAACACTAAGATGATACTATAGAAGTTAATATTTTTTTGCTTTAATTTGACTTTGCTTTAACTGTGTTTTATTATTCTGCTTATATAGAGTACTTGGCAGAAAAGAACCTGCGTAATCCAATTACAATGCTTTTTTTCCGAAGGGAAATTAAACTCAGCTCAATGCTAGGAGTCCCTCTGCCCTGTGAGAGCCCTCATCACTGAGCAGCAACACTGATATGCACTTCTTGGAAGAGTGAGTTCTCTGCTGGACAGTATTATGTTTTTAGTAGAAAGGGTGGGGAGTAGTTTCTTGCATACTCATTATTATTTTGGGACATGGCTAATAGCACAGTTGAATCCCTTTAGGCAATAAATACTTAGAATCTTCCTGGAGTACTCCAAATAGCATGGTGTTATGCTACAACTAGGCACTTCACCTTCTGTTTTTAATTAACTGACTGGTGACTGTTAAATTGCATATTCTTTAATATGTCAGCGGAATGAGGACCCTCAGAGGACATGGGCAAAACTAGGACCTTCTTTGCTTTGTCTGAAGTGAAGTAAGTCTACACAAACAAGCTGATTCTGACCAATTATTTCTTAATAAAGTGAGCAAATATCTTTAATGTTTTAGGGAAGCTAGCAAACATAATGATCTTGAAAAACAATAGAAAACTGCTAATCTTTCTGTAAACTGTAATAGCTTCAAATTTGAATATTGACTAAAATTATGATACATCTTGTCATATTGAAACACTAACTAGGATAACTTTATACTCTTTATAGAATTGTGTTCAACTCAATAAGTGTAAAAACTTGTATTAGATTCACTGTTTATTAAAAGTTATAGTTTTCAAAATATTTGGGAATATGTAATCTCTGGATTTTTTTTTAAAATCATGTCTCAGTGTCTCCATACTGTTGTATACTATCACCAGTGTAATGTAGTTGGACAGTACCTTTCTGAATAGCCTGAGGAAGTAAAGCATGCTTAAATAGCACCTCTCCAACTAAGAACCAAGGGAAACTTTTCACCCTGGTTTGAAACAGAGAAGCAACTGGTAGGGAAGCAGGGAAATGGCATCATTTGGTGATCAAAGAACATAGGAACAAGAGCTAGGCTTTAGAAGATACTTTTTTTTAAAATTCAACTGTTGTTGTGACACACACTACTGTGATGGATCCCAGGAAAACAAGTTAAGTTGTGCCTGGTATATGGACTTTGATCACACTTACCTAGAGACTGTGTGCTGCCAGCTAACTGACTAAATGCTAATTGATTTTAGAAAAACTGTCTACATCTCTACAACAACCTGTTTTCTCAACTCTTCTTTAGAGATAAGCTCTCAACATTAGCAAGTTTTGCCTTATAGGAATAGAGGTTATGCTGTAATGCAAAGGAAAGTCTGAATCTGAGTTGTAGCATCTTCTAAAGCATTACACTTTGAGCTGTCTTCTAAATGGAAATTTGGGAAACTGTATGAAAAGGCTGTGGGCTGAGAAAAGTTTTGTAACTCTTTATTAAATATGACCTGGTTTGGAGCCAAGAAAATGGCCCCAGTCAAGGAAATTATGCATAATTTTGAACTACAATATGCCAACTTTCAGCTCATCACTCTGCTACATAAAAAAAGAACATGTATCTGGAGAGAAAAAATGTCTTAAGTCAATCCCACCCTAGACATTTTGTTGCCTGTAAGAATAAATTTTTCCTTTAAATATTAAGGGCTTAAATATATAAAATTACTGTTACTGTAGATTACCTGATATATATGTATATAATTTTTAAAGTGTGTAAAGTGTGTATATAAACACCCTGATATACAAACAGTTATAAGTCCTGTAGGGTTTGAATAAGGAGACTGGAATACCTCTTTAGCCAGAGTTGACTGTTCATCAAACCCAGGGAAACAAGCAAGTCATATCAGAGAAGGGAGCCTGAAATTGTACAATTAGCTCAGAAACCACTGCAAGATCCCTCTTTAAACACAAACTTTGTGAAGAAGACATAGCCTCACAATGGGATAAAAGCACATAGGTGAAATAAACTGTCCACGAGAAAGATTATATAGATTTAGACTGGGAGGAACCAACTGTCATAATTATATAGCATGTATTTGGGCTTGAATGGGCAGAAATGGATTACTTTCTCTCTAGCTGAGAGACTGGGAAACCTGGAAAAGCCAGGGAATGGATGTAGCATTGATCCAAGTGAGAGTAGGGAAGAAAGGGAGAAGAATAGCACCTATGCCTTTCCTCTGGTAATCCTGAAATGTGTAGATTCCATCTTTTTTTTTTGTGACACTGTTGCAAGACCACTGTCTACAGATTTTACACTGTTAAATTAGTGTAATATTAGCAGTAATAATAGAAGTCTAGGAGGTAGTTCTAACCTTAAAAAGATACGGGAACAGTAGCAAGTTAGAACATGCAGGAAGACTATGCCCCAGTCTTAGAAGGCCACCAAGAAAGCCCCAAGCAAGCTCTGCCCCATGCAAAGAGGATAGTCCTGTGAATCTGATCAAGACACTCTGTGTACCCTGACCCAAGATGCCAGGATGACCATGGCAGTTCCTGGGGCAGCAAGATACATACAGGCCACATTGCACACTAAAATGGAAAAATAGAAGAAAAATGCCTAATTTGGGAGAATGTATAGGTAGGAACCATGGGCATTTTGGTGCTAGCTAAGGAGTTTGCAGACTAGAAGCTGGAGTAGAGAGGGGCAGAGGCAGGGCAGACAGTATCCTACTGTGGTCCTGCTGCTAACTCCATTGCAAAAGTATAATTAGGAACATATATCCCACTTCTATGCATGCACTTTGTATCATTACAAACATAGCACTTTCCTGCCCCTAGTTTCTTCTAACATGGGTATGAAAGCACATGTCTTGCATGCTGCTTTGGATGGGACAGACTTTTTTCACAGTGTCTGGTATAGGACTATGCTTTAGATTTGTGCTGAATACAGTGATGATAATAGAGATGTTTTTGTTATTGCTTTGCAGTGCTTACACAGAGCCAAGGCCTTTTCTGCTTTTTGTACTGCCATGCTGGCAAGGCAGTTAGAAGTGCATAGGAAATTGGGAGAAGACACAGCCAGAATAGGTGACCCAAAATGACCAAAGGAATATTCCAGACCATATGACATCGTGCTTATTATATAACAGGGGGAGAAGGAAGAGAGGGGGATGTTTAGAGTGATGATGTTTGCTTTGCCAAGTAACTGTTATGCACGATGGGACCCTGCTCTTGTGGAGATGGGAAGCATCTGCCTTGGGGAAGCAGTGAATTAATTACATTTTGTTTTCCTTGTGTACGTGGCTTTTGCTTTCCCTGTTAAACTGTCTTTATCTCAACCCATGAGTTTTCTAGCTTTTACCTGTCCAGTTCTCTCCCTGATCCCACTGGCAGGGGAGTGAGTGAGAGGCTGTGTGGGGCTTGGCTGCTGGCTGGGGTTAAGCTACAATAGTCTTTTTGGCACGCAATGTGGGACACAAAGTGTTTAAGATAATGACAGATTTGATTGGGATGTGCTATATTAAATTTACAGCTATTAGTGCTGTTTAGCTGGTAACCAGCAGGCTCCTGTGCTTGCCATGGGGCTCCCTTCCATGACTGTATGTTAGTCTAGTGGTTGCTCATTAGTGGTTGTTTTTTGCTTTTGCTGCTTGCTGTATTGCTGTATTGCTTATCATCTCTCTGTATTGTGCCTGGGAACATTTTGATAACAGCCCTGGTGATGTGCTTGGGCTGGCAGATGGCCAGGGTGTTGCTGCTGTTCTCTGTTGCTGTACTGGACAGGTGGAATTCCAGTGTGAACTTGACCTGAATGGACTATGACACAAGTCCATGATGGAGCAGAGACCCACCTGCAGCCCATGGAGGACCCAATGCCTGAGTAGGTGAATGCCTAAAGAAGGCTGTACCCCATGAGATGCTGGGATTGGAGCAGATTTGCTGGCAAATTGGGGGATATCTTCTGTTAATGGGCCATTAAGGCTCACTGCCTGACTGATAAAATTACATCATCCCATTGTGAGATACTCTACACAGTGGGAGGAGCCAAGCATTCCCACCTGGATAAAACCTACAATTCAGAACTGCAGGACAGCCTGTTTTCACTGGATTTCCCAGAAGAAGACTGGACCCATCTCGCCACCACTGGACCCTTTCTACACAATCATCTCTATTCCAACAGAACCACATCTACTACTTCAAGAGGATTTATTTGGACTGCTTCCAACACCCTGACCAACAGGGTGTCAGGTTGTATTTCTGAGTCTGTCAGAGTTTCTAGGATTTTTGTTTGCTTGTTGTTTTTTTTCTTTTTTAATACTACATTTGTATTTTTAATATTCCTATTAACTGCTATTCCTATTCCCAAATCTTTGCCTGAAAGCCCCTAATTGCAAAATTATAATACTTTGGAGGGAGGGGATTTACATTCTCCATTCCAAGGGGAGTTCCAGCTTTCCCTGGCAGACACCTATCTTTCCAAACCAAGACACTAAATTATAGCCTAAATTTATAAATCTGTATTCTTCTACATATTGCCTAGCTCCAAACACTTGGATGTGCCATTAACATTGCTGCACATCTTCCATGGATGCCTCCTGCTCTACCTTCTCTGCTACATTTGGGTGTAAAAGTAACACTGAGCTTTAAAATGCCCCCTCAGAACAAGGGTGTGCTGCCAGTGACCTCTCCTGGCAGATAGTCATTGTTAACTTGTTCACAATAGGTATAGCCCCCTGTTCTATAAGGTTCCTTCCAGGAACTCCTTTCCTAGAAGGACATGTCCACTGCCCAGCAGACTCAGAAATACAGTTTACACTTGTGGGACTTACAATTGCCATAAACACTCTCTTGCACGATATGTATTATTTTAGCCTTAACTAATGAGTGGTCTTTGTTTTAACAGTATTATATGTTTTGCTGGGCCAAGAGTATTTGCATCACCAGCATTTTTATGCCTTGCACCTTGCCTGCTACTCCTCCATACCCAGTAGCAATCATGGTTTTTCAGCTCTGCAAAAACCTATTATTTTTGGCACCTTTGGGTTTTCAGCTGTAACTGTGGTCTCAAGACCATGTGTCTGTAGATTGCAACCCTTGGTCTTGCTTCTTCCATAGTAATTATGCTGTGATAATTAGTAATTATGGTCTAAGTACAGTCTTTATTTCATTCTTAGTCTTCTGTTTTTCATTTGAAGGATCAAACAAAATCACAAACTTCCAGCACAACTATTATTAGTCCTTCAAGTTGTCATCTCCCCCACAGCTGTGTCTAAAGGGTGCTTCCCCACAACAAACATTCTCAGAATGAAATTCAGTTTATGGCTCCAGCTCATGTGGTCTTTTATGAAAAGCCCTTCATGCTCAGACTGCTCACTCATATCTTGTAAGGGCTTCTGTAAAACATAAAGCTCTTCTTCTGTGACAGTCTGGCTTTTCGGCCCCAAGATAGCCCAGACCACTGTTGTAGCATATACTACATGGTTACTAAGGTTACTATCCATGTCAGCAAAACTAAAGAATGTCATAGGATTGCTAATTGAGTGCAAATGTCTGTTCTCTCATTCCAGTAATAAGTGAGGGATTTGTCCTGGGGTTTCCCTTCCTGTGTATTCAAACAATACTACTTGTCTTCTTTTCTGTTGCCCTGTAAATATCAGAAGTTCAGCCACAATTCTACTGTGCTGCACAACAAATAGAAAGCCATTAGGACAATCCAAAATATGAGCAATTTTTTGAATTTTTTAATTCTAGCATTGGGCTCATCTGCATTGAAAACTGCACAAGCTGTTGAGCAACCACTGTGCTGGGCCTTAGAACTTAAATCTCAATAGATTAAAATCACATAGGGTTTATCAATAGTAATCAAAATATTAAGTTACCATCTTTTGTAAGAAATGTTCTATAACCACTGGAATGTATGAATGAAGATGTTTAGTGAAAGGAACAGTATCTCACAGAGATAACAGAGGATCCATTTTGTAATCTCTTGCTGCTCTGGAAGAATAGCATGGAATTTTTATCTACAGTGAGCAGACAAATGATAATCAACTAGAATTCACTGCTCCCCCTAATACTCATTGGTCTTAAAGATAAACAAAATTTTCCTTCTAAATTATGATTTATTTTTTTTCCCTGTTTCTTGATAGGTTGTAACTCCATGCTATTACCCGACACACTGTCCACCTTAAAACCTGGAAGTTTTCTGGTACTTGACCCAAGAAGCACTTTGTGCTTCTCCTGGGCTAATCTGTACAGAGTCCACTGTGAAATGAACTTCTAAAATCCCCTAAATTATTAGTGTATTGCATTCCCACCCATTCCTCTGTGATTTAGCTTACACTTTAAAGCAGGCCAGACTCTGGTTAAGCATCCACATTTGGCAAGGGAGGGAGGTTTCACTAATGGTGCCTCATCAAAGTGTAACAAACATCATGTAAAGGGTCTGGAGAAATAGATCATCCCTATCTCTCCCCTCCTCCATTGCCTACCGTGCAAAACTTCTTCCTTTTTGGTGCAATCATTAACTTCAAGCATAACTCACATATATTTCTCCATTGATCAAAGTCTTCAGTCATTAGCTCATGCTTGCCTAAATCTCCTGTTCTTATTTCAAGCAATTTTGTCCCTCAGTGTGCCATCAGAATGTCTGCTCACACTTCCCAAATGTCTGGGTGAGCTTAATTTGTTTTTGGACTATATTGCTGGTTCCTGTCCTGGCTGCAATATGCTCAGGAATACTACTGACTATTCATCCCTTTCCTCACTTAGTCCTGCTCTATTCTCATCACTGTGAGACCTCCCAGAAATAGAGAAAAGCCTGATTTTCTGCCCTTTTAGCAGAAAATGTCAGAACAACATCTTCTGCATTCCATGTCACTACTTTCTCTGATACCTCATGAACTCCTGGGCTGCTGGAATGACAATGCCTTTGTTCTTGAGAACATATGCTACCCCTCCTAATTTCTTACTCCCTTATCTCAGCCAAAACTGCTTTTTTCCTGGCTATCTTATACCTTTAGACCTAATCTGGGGAAGTCAAGCTCAACAGTACCACGCATATGACTCCAGACCAGATTCCAGTGTCATTCATCTACAGTGGTAGAGATGTATACTGCCTTCCTTACTACCTTCTTATCTTCAAGCATGAAGAAATCTATCATCCCCATACTCTTCCAGTGTTTTCCATCTTTTTGGCAATCTGTATGTCAAAAAGATTGCCAGGTATAACAAAATGTTCCAGGAACCCTGGAATTAAAACCACCAGTCATGACCTGAGTCCATGTCTTTTTCTCTCTCTTGCCCAATCTGTTTTCCTAAAACTACTCCTGTCACAGATTCATATGGGGCCAGTACTCTCACTCTGCATCTGCAATGGCCAAACCTCCCACCTAGTAACAGTCAGGGAGTCTAATACTTATAGCAGGTAAAGAACATTACTGATATTACCGGTGGACTGATTTTGAACTGAACAACCAAAGATGAATCAGTAACTGATTAGAGCCAGCATACAGTGCAGTAATTCCAAAATGGCACTCTTCTGTGACATTAGTAGAAAAAAGGGAAAGTCTTTGCTCTAAATGTGCATAGTTGTAAAGTAGTTTTTATTGATAGTAATTTCTTTCACATAATTACATTTTAAATTTATTGGAACCTGAATAATGTTTTGAAAAATATTTTACAGGGTAGCAGTTTTTAGTTTATATTCATGTGAAGAGGAAAACATCTATCACTACACTAATTGCAAATCCTTTTGCTTCTGAAAACAAGCCTTTCTATAACTTCTTGATATAGATGGCAAGATGTCCATTTCACAGAATAAACTTGGAAGACCTTGCTTCAGTAAGCTTTTGATGACAGAAACTGTTTGGCCTTTAAAAGTATGTCCTTATTAAGGAATTAAATATCAGCTAACACTTAAAGACTGCTTTATTAATTTCAGAATACCAAGAGCTCTCTCTTCAAGCCAATATATTTCTAAATTATTTCAATTTTATACATTCTTTGATGCAAATGTTATGAAATATTAAAATATTTTTTTCATTCACATAGAATGAATAAATGTTAAAATTTGCTGCTCATATTGTTATCCCCAAAATTAACATTTGAATTTGACTATAATCTGCAAACCAGAATCTGCAAACACTGTAGCGACTGAAAAATTACAGTGTAGCAATGGGGAACAAAGGGACATGGACACCCTTATGCATCCAAAGATCACTTTATTGCAGAAATCGCCCCTTTAATCTCCATTGGACATAACTGAAACCAAACTGAGGCCTAACAGAATTTAATAGAAGAAGGTCATCCATTGGCTGGATCAGCTGCAGTGCTGCTGAGCACACATCCTATTGCCCAATGAGTTTGTCGTTCATATGCTGTCCACACGTTCCTCAAGCCAATCACAATCTCACTTCCCACTGTCACTCAACTGGCTCTCTCCTAGCTCCTAACTGCCTCTCACCCCTGGGAGAGGTGATTTCCAACTGTCCAGCCTGCAGCTGTGCCTTTTCCACAGGGCCTTCTGGCGAGCATAAGCCTTAAACACTTTTACAATTATAAACCCATATTCCACAGTACAGCCTTATCATAACTTCAGAACATCCAACAGTTTTCACCATAGCTTTTATTTTCTAGAACTTAGATTTATAAGTAATGCTCCCTAGTAAAACATACAAATTTACCCTACATACACATTTTTAAAGACAGCCTTTTGACAAGCATATAAAAAGTGTTCTATTAAGACAAAGTCTTCTTTATGCTGATGTTTTTAGTTTAGTTTCTTACATCTTACAAATTAAGCCCTCTAGTTCTCTGACTAGAATACACTTTCTATGCTTCAAGGGAATAAATGTGAATGCAGTAAGATGATTGGGTGCTGGAGAAAGTACACCTTAGTTCCATCAGAAAACAAAACTGTTTACTGGGGGGCAGTTCCTGAACATTTCACAGAAAGTAGAGAAGGGCAAGAATAGCAGAGCTCGACACAACAGACATATTTTGCCCCTATTCCTTTCACTGAAGAGAGCACCAAAGATGGCTCATAATGGCACCTAAACTGGCAAAAGGATTGCCTGAAATACCAGAAGGGTGATATGCCTTGATCTGTGTTCTTAAAAAGATTCAGTAGTAAAAATAACTTTGTTTTGAAAGAGATGTGTATTTCCTATAGAAACTTTAAATTAGACACCTTGACTTACAAACATCATAAAAATACAGTGCTTGAAACAGCAGCTCAATGGATAAATACTGAAAGATTCCTAGGATCCTTCTGGGATCTTGCTTCTCACAGGACAGTATCAACATGATCTCTCCATTTGCTCAAGACACTGCACTACTTCCTTCAAAAATCTTGAGATGACAAAGGCTAAGAAACCTGAGAAAGTCAGGAACATCCAAAATACAGCCTCTCTACATAAACCCTTTCTAATGGCTCCAATATTCTGGTTTATGATTAAGTAGTAAGTATATAAACATAAAAATTTGCACATCAGCCAGCTTAGGAATTCAACACTTTAGTGAAGGATGAGAACAGCATTTGTTAAATATGAAGGCTTCTGCTGGGAATTCAATATCTGCAATGGCTAAAATACTTGAAAGCCAACATTTGAACAACAGTATCTAATATCTAAGCCTATTTCCAAACATGGAAAAGTGAACTGAAAGCAAAACTGATTGTCTCTTCTGCTGCTATTTGCACACACTGACAAGGAAGATTTATTTGGTCTCCCTCTAGTCCATGACAAACCTAACTGAAGTTGCAAGTGTTTTTTTCAGGGAAAGATTTCCAGTTAACATGTTTTCCAATGCTTGTACATCTGCAACATGCCATCCTCATCCTCCAAAAATTTCCTGAAATGAAAGTCCAAACTTATAGGCAGTCAAAGCAGCAAGATAAAAGGTTGTAATCTGTCTTTCAAGACTCCTCAGTTTCAGACCACTTCCTGAATTTGTATGAGCCATCTTGTGTTGGAGTATGAAACCCCCTGGGCCAAATCCATACAGGTCCAGGAGTGCTCAGAAATGTGAGGATTGAATTAGAACCTTCAGAGAAACTAAGTGACATAAATCCACACAGACATGAATTAGAAATGCAAGTTGTTTAGTTCTAAATACATAGAAGATTTTTGGGTGCTTTAGACAAATAAGAGCCTGTGTCAGTGGGTAAGAAAAAGATCTAATACCTAGTTTATAGTTCAGTAACATTGCCTTTTGCAAAGTTAGTTAAATTCTAGTCATAACAAAAATAATGCAGCCTTGATGAAAATTCCTAGATAGAGCAGATAGAGCTATATGCATAGAATTTGTGTAAGAATTTATGAAGATTAACGTACATCAATTTTAGCATAGGAAAGGTCCAACACTATTGTAAGAAAATCTGTGTTTAAGCCTAATTGGCTAAAAATAGAATAAGATGCTCTGAGAATGCTAGGACACTCATGCTGAGGGGATACAGAATATAAGTGCTGTTGCTGCTGCTGCTAAGATGCTACTGTTTCTGCTTGGGACATAGGGACTTTGCTGACATGAAAACTGTAACAACCTCTGCCTTCATGAGGCTAATTTAGCCATGCAATAAAGGACTTTACTTTTACAACTACCCATCACCTTTCGTCTTCAGTGAGGACATGAGGAAAACTTGACAATCTTGCACTTCATCTGAAGTACCAGGTCAGGCTTTTGATGAAAATGCTTGACCTGATATTTTGTTGAAAAAAATCTTTGGCAGGAGCCAGTTCAAATTATTTCAAACTTCTGATTTTCAGACTGTTTGCTTTTTGAGTCTTCCCGTCACTTACTGAACTGTGATAGCAAAGTTTTTACATCATCCCTCCACCCCCCATATATCACCCTGAATTGTTCAGGACTTAGAAGTTACACTAGTCCTCACTTCCTCTCCCTCCACCTGCCTTACAGTCACCATTACAATTTAATGGTGAACAAACAACAATGAAGGGACCATAAGTTAAAATAATATATTTTATTGCCAAGTAGCATTTAGGCGGACATAATAAAGGGGTTTTCATATAACCAAAATGTACATTTCTATTCAGAATCATTTCTCCTGTAGTTCTGAATTCCAAGAAGGCAGCATACTCTCCATTTCCTGGAAAGCCCTCTTTACTTGCTTCATTCTCCACTCATTGTCCAGCATTCATTTAAAAATCACTTTGAATCCGGGAAATCACAGACTTTATTTTAAAATTAGAGGAAAAGGAACTTCCCAAATGTTCATTTAAATCTTTACTCTTGTTTCTTTGTGATGTCTCAGTCTTCCAACTCTTGAATACCAAAATGAAGTTTGCAAACAATTCCAAAGCACTGAACTTTTAATTTAGATTTATTTTGGATTTATAAAGAAAGTATATTTACATCAGTAACTTGACAAAATCAAGTTAAATATAAATCTTTCAACAAATAAATGTTCTAGAAAAACTTTACTTTGCTCATTTCAAGGCAGATGCTGTAAAAACTGCCACAGAAACAGTGATGTTGATAAGGTCTACTTATGTATCTTAAACAATTTTAGGTTAAACCCAAATACTGGATATTCAGAGCACTTTAAATATGTTAAACTATACAGACAGGCAACACACAGCCCAAATGCCAAACTATCTGCCTATTTTAAACACAATTTTAAAAGCACTTCATGAAGTTGCATGAATTCCATGGTATCACGTAACTTATTTCAAAAGATGCTGACTGAAAAGTACTTTCTTCAAATATATTTACAGGAAACGATATTCTTAGGGTTGTGGAAAATTGCTAGCATACTGAAGCTGAAGTGATAAGTTACATAGATGTCACCATGATTTTTCCACTGACCTCACTGATGCAAAGATTTCTTTTATCTACTTAATTTTCTATTAGATAAAAGGCGTAAATGCCAGCTCAGATTTAAAAAATAGCTATTTGAAAAGTATTTCCACAAAGCACACGTGCAATATGAAGCTAAGTTATCACATACATTGCAAAAGCAAAACAAAACAGAGTGAACAGCACCACTGCTAGCCTTTGCTGAATTCCTTTTAAAGACTATGTAGCTAAGCTCCGAGGAAAATCACTTTCATGGGTAAACATATGGTACCATTCTTTAAATCAAGTTACTAAAACGCATTTTAAAAAAAAGATTTGGTACTTGTGAATTGCTTCATAACTATAGGAACGGCTCCAATAGCCATGATTTAGAGATAGGTAGCATACAGATCTATAAAAATGTTTAAACATTCACACAGTTAAGAGGCAAGTGATAAGAAATATGACTTCTTAGTATGAACCAATTCAGTAATAATTATTAATCTTTGTTTGAGAAACTGAGATTACCTCCGTTTTCTTATTACAAGCAGTGGCAATTTGACTGCTGAAGTGAGTCTCACCAAAGCTTTTACTTTTATGCTAATGCCACAATCTGATAAAAATTCCACTAAACAGAGCTGAAAATGATGCTAGGAAAACCTTTCAAGATTTAAATTTCAAGTCAGAGGCTCAATTGTGATGGTTTTGGCTACATTCATATGAAACTATGAATAGTTACTAGACTTCAGCTTTATTCTGTTTATTATCAACTAAACCACTTCGGTTTTCTGTAATGTTAGGTCTACCTATAGTCAACCAACTGTGTGTACTCCAATATACATGCATCTGACTCAGTTAACTGGATATGTGTGCTGGTTCCTATCTTGAACCCACCTTTGAAGCATAACTATACATATTCTTCCTAGAGGTCTTACTAGCTTTAAGTCAGTGCTATATTAACATACCTCTGAGTTTCAAAACCAGGAATAGCCTTCGTTAGGCCACATTGAGTCAGCATTTGTCGGCAACCACTGGTACAGATATAGTCCTCTCAAGGAAGGGATTGAAGAAATACATTCCTGGAATTAACTTATTTCTTAAGCTGAATTTAACAGTATGCCTTGTAGAATTCAAATCATAATTTGCTTGAAGAAATTAAGGGCAATGTATGACATATTGATTTATTTTTCATTTCTGTTCACAAAGTATTAGCCAAAAAAAGTAAAACTAATTAAAAGCCTGAACACTCATGAAGGTACCTGTTTTACCTGAAACACTTTAAATGTTTATTAACATTAAAGACTGCATTTTTGAAAATGTGAAATAATAAACTCCTATAAAAGTATACAAAATTGCACATATTTTAATTTTCCAAACATTTCGGGGGGCAGATATGGTTTGTGAGTTTTCTTACTTGTTCTTCCATGTTTCATGAGTTGTTCAACTGAAATATAGCCATGGAATGCTGGATAGTTAAGGCTGAGGGTCTAACTGAATTCTAAGCATGAGTAAATGCCTTCCATTTTTTGGCAACAAATCTCACACTACAACATAGTGAGCCCCTTTTTAGCATTCGCCTCTGATGCTGTACAGGGGACTCACCTCTAGTATTACATGTGGCAGCCACAAGAAACAAGAAACAGAGTGCATCAGAGTCAGTGTTCCTAACAAAAAACCTTCTCCTCAGGAGAACAGGTATTACTCAAATTCAGAGCTCTACCTTCTCTTCTGATCAGACCTACAATCTTCTCTCCCAGTGAGCTACTCACCTATCTTAAATCAAGATCTGGAAACAACAATTCAGCACCATGAGACCACTCCAGTGTCTTTCAGCGTTTAAACTGTCATCCCATTTTGTTAACAGCACTTCCCACAAAAAAAGATCTTCCATTGCCAAATAGTTTAGGCAGATGGTTTTATAAATTTTACAAGTATTATTCCAAATCCATAACAAACTTCACACATTCAGCTTGTGCAGTACAGAAAAAAAAATCAAATGCAATAATACCATGCACATGATACCAAAATAATATATAAAGTCTGATTTTGTTCAAGGTCTTAAAAAAAAAAGTAGTAGTATTATTAGTAATCTCATGTTGTGGGATAGGTTTTGTTGTTTGCTTTGGGTTTTTTCCTTTGTTTTTGGTTGTTTTTCTTGCTGAACACATCAATTTTGAGATAAATTAGAGTAAGTTTTAATTCCCCATCTTCCCCGAATACTGGTTCTTCAGATTCCAAAGCAAGTCTGTGCTCTTAACAGAGTCTGTGCTCTTTATGTATATATTTATACTTAAATTTTATATCTTTCAATGTAGAAGAGTAACTCAGATTCTCAAATTTACCACAATAATACAGAAGTGAATTAATAAAACATGAAAATACTTCAAGAATATCCCAACCAATGTTTTTATCATAGATTATTTCTAGTCCATTTGAAGTTGTGTGAGATATGTCAAAATAAATATTTGAGATTTATTGTTGTTTTTAATATTCCAAAAATATATTTGCTTACTACCAGATCTCTTACTTCAAAGTCACAAATGAAACCTACATTATTCTGACAGCACATTAGATACAAGATTGCACCAAACCCAGATTTAAAAAGCCATACTACTATTAGGTATTATGCAGTTACATAAACTGTTGAAACGCTTAACTTTTTAAACTAGCATATCAATCTAACTTTAGATGTTAAATTATGAATATGTTGAACAACTGATCATTTGACACATAATCGAAAAGCACCTCACACAATAACTTAGTATTTTCACCTTTAAGCTTCTGTATCATAATGCATGTGATTCTGATTCATCTGAATTATTCTACATCAAGCACTTCAGTCCTGGACATCAAAGTAGTCAATTATTGGCTCTTCCTTTAACGGTTTGGATAAACCACTGTTTCCACTACTCCTGAAATTATAAGAATATTAGATATTACATGCATGAAAAACAAGATACAAAGTAAACTGAATCACAAACTCCTGTAATATCTCAGTGTGCACAAACACACTGAATCGGTCAATAGCATGGACTTCTAAATTTAGCTTTATTCAAAGTACCTTAAAGCTCCAGAAAGGCTTTGTTAATTTTGACAAAAACACATGCTTCATTTAATTAATAACCATCAACACATGTCTGAATTGATAAAATTTCTTTTAGGGTTTTACCAGAAAATGCAATTTACTGGTATTCTTTATTGCAAAAATGATACTTTATTACAAAAATTTAAATGCTCAAAATGCCTTTTTAAAAGAAACAGCAAAAGAAATACTGTTGAAGTGAGCTGATGATCAAATCTGTCTGCTTTCAAAAGCAAGAGTAACAAAAATACATGGTCATAGCAAATCCAAACATTGTTAAGATTTTTTTCAATAAGACAGCATGAGATCTTCCAAAAGATTTTGTAGAATTAAGAACTTCTAGAGAAACTTTACTTCTAGTAATGAAAAATAAACGGCTAAACCCCCTTATTTAATTTTACTGTAACTCCTTGGCATTAAGGAGGGTTACTGAAGACAGCAATCCCACAGAAGTGGAAACAAAAAGCACAACCTATTAAAAACTGACACTGAGTTACACCTTAAGCAGTCCTTTCAGAAATGTGATTTTCTCTAGATGTTTATCTCGGAAACAATTTAAATTTTCTCAGAACTACTTTGTATTCCAGCAGCATATATCAACAGTAGTTACTGCAGCATTAAGCAGTCCCCTTCTGCAAAAGGTACTTGAACATGATTTCAGATGCTCATCTGGGAAAAATATGGGAGGAAAACACTTCTGAAAGGTAAACCTGAACAAATAATAAGCCAACCATTAAAAAAAAAATCATAACTATGAGGTAACTACAAGTATCTGAAGCTGGCAGGTCATAAAATGTAAAGACTGTCCTTTAAAGACCATTCACCAAGCTTCATCATATATACCCTCTTCAGTAATTCTCACTATCTGACAAAATTTTAGTTCACATTTAATCAACTGTGTAGTCATACCTACACAAGAAAAATACATTTAGTACCTGTCCAAATAAATCATTTTATGCCAGTAAAACATTACTCTTGGTTAAAGGTAAAAAAATAAGAATCCCCAAACCTCCAAAACAGCTCTCTCTTCCCAACTATCTAATACTTACTAAAAAATATTTTTAAAACCCATAATATTTGTTTTACTACTACCCCTATACCACACAGCCAATCCTACATTTCCTTATCACTTCATTTCAGGCTTACTGCTGTCGAAAGATCATCTTAGTGCATGCTGCAAGCTCCTAAGCTGTGTGTGGGTTGAGAAAAAAGAAGAAACAGGGCCTATAAAGTTGAAGCTCAGGAATATGTTCCTTGGGGAACTCAGCACAAAATTGAAGAATACAGATTTAAATCCAAATTCCTTACTTATCTGTTTGTTTGTAATGAGGAAGAAGAGGTGCAGGCCTGCTCTGCGTTTCTTTATCTAGCACAGAAGTTAAGGTATTGCTTGGACAAACAGATTTCCCTCTAAAGAAATAAAAGAAAGATTATTTAGTTCAATAAGAAATCATACTCACTAAGAAGCTGGGAATGAGTAATATTCTTAAGTAGCAGTTTTAGTGCCAGAGTTCACACTTGTATTCTTAAATTATCTATTCAAATATTTAGTTTTGCAGTCATGGAGACCAACACTGCAAAAATTATATTTTCATTACCAAGAATCTATCCAGTATTCTAAATGTCTCTTCAACTGCTGTCTATAAAAGATGCAGAAGCAGCTTACTAGATTTGAGCATTCATACCCACAGTCCTTTTCTGCATGTGAGCTCCACAACTCCTTTCTACTATTAAGTGTACTAAATGATCAACTGTTAAAACAGCAAAACTGGAATACTTATATTCTAGGGCAACATATCTGTTCTTTAAAAGAAAAAGGTATAAACCAGAAGGAACAACTTCATAGCTTAACTCACCACCACAAGAACACATTGAATTTTTACAACATATTATCTAAAATTTTGAATGCGCCTTCTCAAATGCTGGCAGTAAATCAGGTTAAATTTGTTAATCACAGCACTCTACTAAGAGGCACTCTCAAACAACACTGCCCCTTCCTTGTACGCAGTTCCAGGTGAATCAGATCAGAAAAAAAACTATTATGCATTAGAGTGGGGAAAATAAAAAAAATCAGCTTCTTCTGTCCTCCACATTAATTACAATGTATTATGTGATTGCCACCACACCATGCACCATGCAGTTTGATGGTGCATGATTGCACCATAAAGCATCACACTTGTGCCTGTACCATCTGCAGTGTAAGGGTCACCCCATGGCTATGGTCACAGGGCAGTATGATCTCCAGGACAGGAGGACAATGTACTTCAGTACGAATACTTATATATTTTAGGCTGTGAATCAACTCAACTTCAGTTGTCAGTTTGTGCCCAAAGGCTGCAATAGCTGGAGAAAGAGGAAGGAGATATGTGTGTGTGTATATATATATATGTATGTATGTATGTGTGAGTGTGTGTGTGTGTATATGTATACATATATATATATGTATAAATATATATAAAATGATAGATAAATAAATAGATAACTGGAAACAAACAACCCCCAACATCCAGGAAAAAAAAGTCCTAGAAAGATTCAAAAAGGCATCTAACTAAAAAAAAAAAAAAATCCAAATAATTACCAAACACACTGTATCTCTAATAGATTGTGGACATGTCTTAAAATTTTCTCTAAATTCATGAGCCACCTTCAAGAGTGAATTTGTCTTATGTCACTTGGATGATTTAACTGCAAAACTGTTAGCATCCTTCCCATTCACAGTTTCTTCTTCACCTTATCTGGGGCCAGATAAGCTGAATATATTAAAATTCTTAAACCTCATCAAGGTTGATTTTTTACACTTCCTGCACTTTCTTCTAAACCCATGCTACTGACATTTTCAAACCAAAATACTTTTTGCACACTAAATTAAATTGCATTCCTGAATGGTTTTTATTGGGTATTAGCAAAAGGTTCTTCACTCAAAGAGTTGCCAAGCATTGGAACAGGCTGCCCAGGGAAGTGGTTGAGTCACCACCCCGGAAGTATTTAAAAGATGTGTAAATATGGTATTTAGGGACTTGGTTTAATGGTAGACTTGATAGTACCACTGGACTCAATGATCTTAAGGGTCTTTTCCCAACCTATATGATTCTATACCAAGCACTAAATAAGCATGTTTCCTCCTTATTTACTTTATTTATGCTGTCTAAAATATACTCCTCCAGATCATGAGATTCTCTTTGTTTGCTAATTACATTAAATTCCTATTCAATGAATACCAACACATGCATCTTGTTTCTTTAAAAATTACATCCTGAATAGCAACAATGCTGCAAAGTAATGGGTTGCATATTGTTGTAATTCCAGAAATATGCACATGTTGAGTTCCATGCTTTGTCACATACTAGGTAATTCATACTTTTTCCCCATTTCCCTAAGGGCTCTAAGCAGTTGGAATCTCACGTCAATTCACAGATGAACACCAGTTCTATTTCAGAGCTTACAAAAATTATGTATTATTTCCATTATCCTTATCTTTTTTTATTTCATAATGTCTCGTTTCTATCAGTCTGTATTTAAGGGCAAATTGTGGCAACACAAATGAAAAACTCCCTAACATTTTGAAGGTAAGTCAAAAGTCCACTAAAATATTAAGTGGCAATTTCTAAGCCTCTTTCAGGATTGCTCTGAACTGAGTACTGACAGTCTATTCCAATGAACTACAAAATCTTACAAACATAGGTCATGAATTTAAAAAGTGTTCTCATCTTCCCAACAGTTAAAGTTTCCATTATTTGGAAAAAAGTTACTTTTCACGGACCATAATTTTCTCAAGGTTATATTACGTTTACATGTATACTCTAACAAGTATATTACAGTCCTATCAGTTGAGTACAGCTAATTTTCCTCTCCTGCCTAAAATGGTTTAAAAGTTCTTCTCTCCTTTAGCTCTAAGCCTGGCATAAAAAGCTAAATGCTCGCACTGCAATTTCAGTTACAACTCAACTGTAGAGTTCTAACTGGAAAAAGACAACAGTGGTAGATGGGAGGGTATTCTATAGTCTTCTTTCATTTTTATCAACTGCGATAGGAAAAAATATGGAAAGTAAATTGCCTGGAGGTAATTAGGCAAAAAAAAAAAAAAAAAAAAATAGAAAGGCTAGAAAAACCATCAATAACTAAAGTAAGGTGTCTGTCCTTACTCCAGAATATGAGACTAAATCTCGCTTGTATAGTAAAAGAGAAAATAAATGAGAACTCTGAAATGCCAGAAACACAACACTTGGAAGAATACGTGTGCAGTAATTTCTACTAATTAGCTAAAGAAAAAATCCTACTGTAAAAAGAGAATGTTCCTGCACTTCAAGAAAGTAGATCAGCAGTTCTGCTATAAAGTTAAATGTTCCCAGGATGTAGAAGGTTAACACAGCAAACCTTTAAAAATCAGGAGGGATCAAAGCCTTGTGAACAATTAGAGATGACCCTGGAAGCAAATTTGCTATGGTCACGTCAAGGCCTAGACACATTTTAGCTTCGATAAGATTTAGGTTATACATTGGTGGCACATTGATTGGTTAAAGGGGAAAAAAAAAAATGAAACAGTCACTTGCATTTAGCCCATGTAGAAAAACCCCAAACAACGGAATTCAAATAGATGCACAATGGGGACAAAACCCTTTGATTAATTAATTACCAGAAATAAGAAAGAAAGCGGACCCTACCTAACCAGCCATGGTTATCTATCATCAGTTGTGAAAGAGCTGATGATATGAAAACAAAAGGCTCTGCAAGTATTTTGGACATTTTAATAGGAAAGTTACCATTCTTCATTTCATTAACTTACTCTCAAAGTAAAGAAAAGAAAAGCCAAGTGCCAGCCTCAATCAGCAAAGCTGAGATGACACATTTTCAACAGCAGTACAGGGAAAAACATGAATATAAACTCTCTGCTGATTTTGAAGCAATTCTAGTACTGACAGGATGGCCTGTTTTACAAAACTGAACTGTAGAAATCACGACTCAATTTATCTTCTTCAAGACTTCAAGCTCAATTTTTACAACTCCAGGATGGATGAGCATTGAACTGTTTTGGTACAAACTACTACAAAATTCTTTGTATTTTTATTGTAGTATCTTTATTCCATGTAATCTTGCAATAATGTGCCATCTTTCAGACAGAGCAGATTTTTGTGAAAAATGCCTCCAAAAACTGATAACAGTTGAGGTGGAATAATGAAGAAAATGGCTCTTTAACAATCTCCTCATTGCTAAAAACTTCATATATTCTATATCATCAGCTTTCCAGAAGCAACACATACTATTCTCAGGGCAAACAATGTCAACAGTTAAGGCAAAAACAGTAAGAAAAAGATGCAGGTTTCCTCTGAAGCAGAACTGCTGTTAAAACCACTTTGGCTGGTGACTTTATAGCAGTATTTGTACTTAAATTGCTTTAAAATTCTTAGAAGTTGCAGATGTTGAGAAGCATTGCCTTATAAGGCTTTTGTGATTGCAAAAAGAGGTGGGAAGAAAGTTAGCTTTTGCTTCTTGGCCGAAGATGGAATTCTTAAGACAGTGAAGGGTGGAATAAAAGCTCTTAAAGAAACAGGAGCACCTTCAGGTAGTCATCATAATTTCTGTCAAATTGAATGTGAATTTATTTTAGATACCAGAAAGGCTGCAGAGACAGTTAAGTAAAATGAATTTGTACCCAGAGTTCAAGTACTGAAACATGCCCAGAAAAACTTAAAGAAGTCAAAGAATAATTTTATTTCCTCAGAACATATACTTTCCTTTCAACCCTGGGATGTGCAGTATTTTCTTTCTGTGATGCACTGTCATGATCTAATAAAGATGTTCCATGTGGTTACAAGGGTTTAATTTCTTTAGGTCTTTGATCTTGTATAGCCTACATCTAGGTAAACATGTCCAAACCATTTTCAGACTGACCTCACTGAAAGGAAATAAAACCTTGGGTTAAAAGAAGTAAGACATGACATGTCAGTGGAACTATGGCAGCATGTGCCTTTCTCAGTGAGAATGATGTGGAACCTTGTCACCTTCTTGAGAAGTCTCCTTGTTCATGAGGAAAAACTGTGCCTAATGTTCTTCCTGGAAGTAACAGGAAAAGGATGGATCTTACAGGATGACTGCCCTCAAAACCACTTCTAGGATGTCTCAAGCTGCTTTAACACTAGCCACTGCATGAGAACAAGCAGATGTCCCTTTAACAGGCTCTGGAATCCAGAATTATTTAGAGAAGGAGGAAATTTTTCCTCATCTGAGTAAAAAACTTAAAAAAAACCACTGACAGGTACAGTGAAACACAAGTGTGTACTTCCAAAGGAAAGCTTTATCCTTCTCATCATAACAGTCTGGATATTACCTCTGAACCTAGTTCAGAAAGAACCTGGTATTGCAACTGTTCAAAAAATGGTGACTGCAAAGATGACCAACAGGAAAGCAGAGAGAAAGGCACGTGCAAGGATTCACTATGGGTCTTACACTTTCAAATTACACCAGAACTATAATTCAGATCAAGCTTCAGAGTTGTGGTTATATATGCTGTGTGTATATATCTATCTATCTATCTATATATATATATATATATATATATATATATATATATGCAATGATGTACACAAGTAATGCAGCTAATATGACCAACTTTTACTGATCGTGATGGAGGCAGAGGTTGAGGGCAAAGTTTGCCCCAAGATATCTGGAATAGGAAGAAGTCTGGCTGGAGGAAGCTTTCTTAGCACCAAAGAGACTTTCTCACCCTTCTAATGGACCTGTGTAGGGATGTTTCCATTTGGATGACACAATGGTGGAGTGTGAAGAAAAGGAATGGTCTTTTTGCATGAATGATTTTAATTTTTTATTTATACATGAAAGAGCCCATGATAGAAGTCCAAAGGCACTGCTGAGACAGAATAAAACAAAACCATTTTCATTTTCTGATGATTACTAGCTCTGAGAGTTGAAGCAGCCATTGTGAAGTACTCAAAAATATCATCCTAGAACTTGAGCTATTACTCATGTGAGCCTACAGAGTTTTTTATATCTTAAAGAAATGGTAAATAAAAAGAAAATTAAAAGAAGTTTTGGAAGAATTCATTAAATTAAGAAATACTGCTATGTAGCTGAAGAATAGTCTCAGTAAGCAACTCAGTTGTCTTTAAAGAGTGGCAGTAAAGAAATAGAAGTATGGGCATTCTGCACAGTATGCTATTCCCTGAAAAACACAAGGGAAGGAGCAAGTGTGCAATCTTATCCTAAAACCATATAGAGGAAGACCTTCCATTCTCAAGTTGCAGAATACCCCTTTGCTTTCAAAGCACAATCATCTACCCTGCTCCTTTTATTGTCGTCACTAATTTCTCATTTGCCCCCCTATTTATTTTTTTTTTAAATAAGCTTTTTCGAATATGAACTCTTTGCTCATCTTCCTTTACATGAAACAAAAAGTATCTTACATTGTAATATCAAAGTAATGTTCCATCTCTTGGAAGAAATCAAGATTGTAGCTAAGCTACCAACTGATGAAATTCAGGAATAGCTCATAGCACTCTAATAGCATGGAATATGAGAGATTTCTTATGACTGCAGCCAATATTTACAGTTAAAAACAACTGGTTGTCAAATAATCACAATTAGACAGTGCTAAACTAAATATGCTGCTGAGTCAGAAGCATAGTCAATGAAGCCTTGACACCAGAAGCCTTCCCATAATATGCCTCTAGTGCAATCAGCTTAATTTTTCCCAAGCTATATTCCCTTCATTTTCTTCTCTACTATGAACATATTCCAAAACATTTCATTTATTGCTACGAAATCTCTTCCATTTGCAGTAATTCCAGCTCCCTCTTTGTCCATTAACTAAAGAGGGATACTTTGTGATAGGTTACTGTGATATACTCTGTGATAAGTTCATACAGATGAAGAAATATGTTACACTAACCAGATTTTTTCAAAGGTGGTGTAAATTTAAGTATGATTTCTCAACCCAGGAATTATTTTTCACAAAATTTTATTACATACACTATTTTTGATACCACTATCAATACTAGCTGATGACAAAAAGTTACTGCTAAGATGAATGGAAAACAATCTTGAAAAATATTTTCTTAGCTTTTTTATTTCTAATTATGTTTTCTTCTCTGAAGATTTACTTAAGTAAATGAGCCCATGAAACTATCAATTCAAAAACTGCTTTAAAACCTATTCTACTGAAAATTAGTGCATTTTGCAAATTGCACTGTAAATAAACTCCTTCTGGTAAGTGATTAAAACCCATCCAATTATTTAAACTATACTGTAAAGATTTGAAAATAACAATGAATTACATACTTCACGGCAGTGATAACAACATTGCGCTTTGGTTCGTTGTCATAGCTCACACTTTCAATGCCATAAACCTGAGCTAATTCATGGATGATTCTGCGGTGATCTCTGTTCATTGGTGGGTAACAATGACTCTTCTTTGTATGCTTGCCCTGAATTCAACAGAAGAGGTTAAGAAAGAAGGGAAAAAAAAAGGTCAAATTTTCCTTCAGGAAAGACAGGGGGAAGAAAACAATGAAAAAAAGTGTTTCTACCTCTAAAATTTTGCTGCTATGACAAAATCAATACCACAAATTGCTAAGACCTCAGTATTGACAGAAAGTTCACCTGAAAATATTCATTTAACTCTGCAAAATTAAATTGTGTGTTCTTTGTTGTTTCCATCACCTCAAAGTATACACACACCCACATAGGGGTATATTTTAAGTTTGAAATACAAGTCTTGAATACTTAGATTTCCAGAAAAATACAAAACTATTTAATCAGAATTTGTATTTTTCAAAATTATCTGCCAAGTTCACAACAGATCCAATTTTATTTTGCAGACTGGCTTCACAATGCACATATTGCAGATAGCTACAAAGATGTCAAATTTATCAATCACTTCCCTCTACCAAAGAAGCTTCAAGTTCCTCATCTAGCAGCATTAGTAGATTCTTTATTAAATAAAACCCCAAAGTTCTAGTTTTAATCCGTCAACGAAGACTGATAGTGTTTGATTCAACACTGATTATTATATCAACAGTAAAAGAGAAAACAAAAAAGCAGGACACTATGAGCCCATGCCCATAATGGGTTGGATCAATTTGTAACAACCAATGCATATAAGGATGAGTCACTCAGTACTTCAGTGTACTTTCACAGATTCAGGACACTGCTTCAGCTTGTGCCTTCATTATCACCAATGAAGTCTTCTAGATCTCTGGGTCAACAGAAAGGATTCAAGGGAAACACAAACTACCTGTAGTACAGTAAGTTTGAGTTAGGGACTTCTAGAGAAATCCCAACCTATGGAAGCTCCTAGGACTACGGGCAATGCACTGAGAGACCAGGATGATATCCCACTTCTCCATCACCTCTGAAAAATTGTAAGAATGAGGTAGGAACCCAATGACTAGAGAAAGTAATTGTTGCAACTATATACAAACAAACACACAGGAAGAACCCAAGAACTATTGGTTGATTAGCTAAAATTCAAATCTGTTTTTAGCTACATGGAGGAGAAAAGTCCCTGGAAATAATCAATGTGGATTTACAAAAGGTCAGCTACCCAAATTAATGTAAAAACCACCACATGTAATAGAACAAGTCACCAGGAGTACAATGCAACTATCCTGAAAATAGAGGGTTAATATCTGTCTCTTAGATTATGAAATTGCTAAGTAACAAATGGTAACTGGACCAGAAACTGTGGTCAACCATTTTCCTAAGTCTTCAGGGTAATCACATGCTGACAGAATATTATCTTTATTTTGTAATTAACAGTAATGAACTTCCCAGCTAATACAACACTTCCAGCATAGATACGAGAGTTTTAAGAACTTTATAGATTCTGTACCTATTTATGACTAGTATGCTTGCTTTAAAAAAGTGGTGATGGTTCCATGCTCTGAAGAACATCACAATTCTTGTCCCTATGAAGACAGAGTTGGATAAACACATCCTGTCTTTTCTGCTTACCATATCAACCAAGAAAACTTTGCTACGCTAGACAGAGTACATATTGGTGAGTCTAGGGCAAAAGATGGTTATGAGGCAAGCAAAATCATATATGATAAAAAGAGCTGAATCATATTACTGCTAAAACTTCTCAGTATCAAAATCCTTTTTATTATTCATTTATCCAGTTAAGCTAAAGCAGGCATCACCTAAGGTAAAATGCAAAAAAAAATAAATTTAAAAGCAGAAGCAAAATGTGTAAGCCTAAGTAACAGTAATCATTATAACAGACATAGTACTGTGGCAGAGCCACATGAACACTTGAGAGATTAGCATGCAAAATACTTTCAATACAAGTCAAGTTCTACATCTAGAAACAAAGAAAACAAGACACATCAGAAAAATTTATAAATCATAATAAACAAACAACCAAACAGATTCAAGCAGAAAGAGGGCTTGAGGATCATGGCAGAAGAACAACTAAAACCAGTCTCACTACATAACGCCATGTTACACATATTAATTCATTCAATCTTTAGCTATATAGACCTATGGGTTGCAAGATGAAACATGACTCTCACAAGAGAGAAAATAAAGCCTCTGAGTTTTTACAGAAATAAAAAGAAAAGTTATGCAAGAATAACTGAGTACAAGGGCAAGTTAACTTTAGAATGCAAGGGAAATATTCCATTTTAGACCCTATATGCCACAATTTTGAAGGAAAGAGAGTCAGAGCATGGCATTCACACATGCTGTCACTTTAGCTTCAAGACATGCTAGGAGGACGCATAGAGCTACAGGCTGGTCAGCCTCACCTCAATCCCTGGGAAATCTCCTCCCTTTTGAAATATAACTTGATTTCTCGGAACTTCTGATATCGTTATGGAATAGCAGTTCCATACAGCCTGATGGGTAGGATGGTAGAGAACTGATTCTTGAGATACTCAACTGTTATGTGGCCCTAAATGGTTCATCCTGATCATGAAAAAAGCTGGGTACACTGGGTCATTTCCCCCTTAGGTGAGACAGGGAAAAGACTGAGATGTGGTTTGTTTTCATATTTTCCTTTTCTGCAATGTAGATGCTCCTTAATGGACACTATTTGCTTTGTAGGACTGTTATTTAACAAATAGTTGGTTTCCACTGAAAACTAAAATAGCTGTTTTGCACTGGAGATGCTCTTGAGCTTTCTGGTACTCTTGTTCTGGCATATTTGAGATTACTAATTGCAAATTCAAGAACTCTGGTTGCCCCTTTTTTAATATAATTACATATCTTGTTTTGATATAAGTATATATTTGGTATATGCAATTATATATAGAAAGATATATGTGTACACACTTGTGTACATAGGTGTGTATAATAAAGGTAATGGATAAAGGAATATGTAAAATACAATAACCACAGGCAACACAACACTAGGCAAATTATTCTTAGGTAAAACAATGAAGATAAAAATAACTATTCTATGCATCTACTTCTAAGTGTCTGAAGTTGGAGGGACCTGAGTATAATTAGCATAATCTGCACCCCAATGAACAAGAAATTAAGCACAGGAGGCAAGAGACAAATGAACTAGGAACTCCTGTTAATACTCAAGCAGTAAATACACAGGGGACTCAAGCAGTGTCAGGCCATTTGGAATGAACATAATAAGTTGTAAGAGTAAGTAGAAATGAGACAATGAAGGCCAAGGCCCATCTGGAATTACATCTGGCCAGTTATGACAAGGACAGAAAGAAGGATTTCAAATACATAAACAATAACAAAAGGAAAACCAAGGAAAATGTAGACCTAATTACCAAACAGAGCAGGGACACAGAGGAGATTGAGTATGTGAACACCTTCTTTGCATCAGTCTTCACTGACAAGCCCTCAAGAATCTCTGGCTCAGGAGACCAGGGTAAAGGAATGTTTTAAGGAAGAGTTTCTGTTGGTCAAGGACAGGGGTTAGAGAACACCTAGGCAAATTTGATATCCAGAAGTTCATGAGCCCTGACAGAATGCATCCATGAGTGCTGAGAGAGCTGATAAACATCATAATGAGGCTGTTTACAATCATTGAAAGGTCATGGTGGTCAGAGAGGTGTATGAAAACTGAAAGAAAGCCAACATCACCCCAGTCTTTTTTAAAGGGCAAGGACTCTGAGGAACTACAGGCCAGGCAATCTGTCATGGTTTAACACTGACCAAATGCCAGGCACCCATGAAAAACCACTCACTCACTCTCCCCTGCTACAGCTGGGCAGAGGAGATAAAATTTAACAAAGGGTTCATGAGTTAAGGACCACAAGAAAACACTCCAAGGGCAAAACAGGCTCAGCTTAAGAAACAGAAAGTGAATTTATTACTAACAAAATCAGAGCAGGAAAATAGAAGTAAATAGGTTTTTAAGGGCTTTTTTCCCAACCATGCCCTCCTTCCCACCAAAAGCCCAGGGAGATGGGGGTGAGGGTTTTGGCCAATTAATCACCCAAGATTTTCTTCTGCTTGGCTAAGGAAGAGAAGCCATTCCCTGTGAGACCATGGAGACCCTTTCCATAGGAGATAGCTCTTCACAAACTTCAGCATGGTTCCAATCTCACAAGCAGCAGTCCTCACAGAACTGCTACAACGTAAATGCCTCTGATGGGCAAACAGTCCTTCCAAAACTGAGGTCACTCTTCCACGGGGTGCAGTCCTCCAAGGACAGGCTGCTCTAGCTGGGAAGCAGGGGCCCCTTCTCTCTAGCAGGTCTCCCACTGGATCACAGCCTCCTCTGGCATCCACCTGCTCTGGCATGGGTATCTCTCACAGGGGTAGCAGAAGGATCTCATCCCCCATGGAACTCCACAGGCTGTAGGGCTGTCTGTTTCATCATGGTAATCACCATGGCCCGCAGAGGAATCTCAGCTCTGGCACCTGGAGCACCTTCTGCCCCTCTTTTTCCACTGATGTTGGTGTTTCTATGTTGTTTCCCTCACACGCTCTCACCTCCTCCTCTGCTCTAGCTGGAATGAAAAATGTGCCACCACCTTTGTTTTGATTTCTTCTTAAATATGCTAACACGGAGGCGTTACCATAATTTCTAATTGGCCCAGCCTTGGCCAGTGGCATGTCTGTCTTCAGGTGCCATCAGAGATTGGCTCTGCCAACATGGTGCAAGTTTCTAGCAGCTTCTCCCCCACCACACCACTACCAAAAACCATGCAAAACAAACACACAGTCTCATATCAGTCTCTGGAGAGATGATGAGAATGGTTCATCCTCAACGGCATCGTGGGATGACAAAGTTTTCAAGATTAGTCAGTATGGATTCATCAAAGGAAAATCATGCTTAACCAATATGACTATACAATAAAACAACCATCTATCCCCTGGATGGGTAAGGCAAGACCACTGAATATTGTCTATGTGGATTTCAGGAAGTTTTTTAACACTGTGTCCTGTGACATCCTCATAGATTAACTCAGGAAGTGCAACCTGGATGAGTGGACAGTGAGGTGTATTGAGAACTGGCTGAAGAGCAGAACTCAGAGAGTTGTGATCAGTGGCAGAGAGTCCAGTTGGAGGCCTGTTACTAGCAGTGTTCCCCAGTGGTCAGTTCTGGCTCTAATATTGTTTTAACTTATTCATCAATGACCTCCTCAGCAAGTTCACTGATGACCCAAAGATGAGAGGAGTGGCCGACACCCCAGTGTTGTGCTGCCCTTCAAAACGATCTTGACAGGCAGGAGGGATGGGCAGAGAGGAACCTTTTGAAATTCTTTAAAGGCAAGTATGGAGACCTGCACTCGGGGAAGAACCTCAAGCACTAGTATAGGCTGACCTGCTGGAAAGCAGATCTTCAGACAAGGTTCTTGAGGTGCTGGTAGGCAACAAGCTGTCAGAGAGACAGCACTGTGCCCTTGTGGCACAAGGCCAATGACATGGTACACTAGGAAGAGTGTGACCAGGAGGTCATGAGAGGTGATCCTGCTCCTCTACTCAGCCCTCATGAGGCCTCACCTGGAATTCTGTGTCCAGTACTGGGCTCCTCAGTACAAGAGAGAAATGGAGCTCCTGGAGCAAGCCCAGCAGAGGACTACAAAGATCTCAGGGGCCTGGACCATCTCACAAGGATAAGCTGAGAGAGTCAGGCCTATTGTGCCTCAGGAAGAGAAGACAAATTGGATTTTATTTATTTCTTTTGTCAATAAGTATCTGAAGATAGAGCGTCAGGAGAACGGAGCCTGGCAGTTTAATAGTTGGCCACTTAACAGAGCCAACCAAAAGGAAAACAGGTATTAGGCAGAAACTGCACAGGAAGTTTCACACGATATGAGAAAGAACTTTTTTTACTGTGCAGGTGACTGAAAACTGAAACAGATTGCCCAGAGAGGTTGCGGAGTCTCTCTCACTGGAGATATGACAGAACTGTCTGGACACAAACCCATGCTAAGTGCTCTAGGATGACCCTGCTTGAGCTGGGAGCTTGGACTAGATGACCCTACTGTGACCCCTTTGACAACTAGACACGGACTGACTTATTTTAGTTTATCATTCTAATGATAAAAACAATGTGCAACATTAAACAGATGGACAAGCACCAAGATTGTTTAAGAAACATCAACCATAAGTTTTTGAAGGCATAAAGTAACTGTCCTTAGGGCCTAGGGGGATCAAAATTATGCTTTTTACAGAAGGGTAGCTCCTTCTTGAGCTAGGGGCAACTGAGGATAGTATAGTTTACACGGTTGTTTGAACCACATATACTGAGTCTTTCATGGAGCAGCAGAAAGCTAACCTGACAGACCTGAAGGTGGTATCACTGAAAAACATGTGACTGTGTCTGTGGTATCAACCTCTCTAAGTATACTGAAGTCTCTCAAATACTGTAGCTGAATCCAGGTTTTCTTACAGAAGAAGGAGGACAGCTCATGCACTGGCAAATACAGGAAGATATCGAAAAATTTGTGAGCAAATTCCACTACAGGGATCAGAAGTACCTAGGCTTTCCTTCTCAAAGTCTGAATGTTTAAACATCATCTTTGACAGTATTTTATTAATGGAGATCCAAAAATTGATGAAAATCCATTGATGCATTAAAGCCTAGTACTGCTTGAATCCTTAAAAAATGTTTGGCACCAAAGTGATCTTGAACTAGTATGTCTCCTAAAAATTTTGCTCTTTTTACAGTAAATTGTGCACCGTATTGGAGCCCAAACAGATCTACTGTCAACTCATAACTATGAGTATTAAAAATGTTTAGTAATATCAAACTCCCCCCAAATGAAACCAATTCTTAGAATCCATACAGAGTATATGAATACTGACCTTATTCACAGCTTCCACAAGCAGTCTCATTTCCTTCTCAATGTCACTGACAAATTTTATATCCCTTCTGCAAGAACAGCATTCTAGGTTAACAAGGCAAGAGAGTGTACAAAAATAAAATACCTTCATATTTTGTAATATATTTCAACAAGAACAAAATTAAAGAACACAAATGACTGAAGCAGAAGCTTCATTCGCATTAAAAGACTGTTAGTGTGTCATCACTACTGCACAAATAATTTCCTCTTCAACAATTGGAACTGAGAATAAAATTCTATGACATGGTTCTACTGTCTGATTCAGTTCTACATTTTCAAATGAATAATGTAGATTTTCAAGTTGCCATTTTGGTGTTTTCAAATTACTTGTCATTAATTTACTTAATTACAATATATGATGAGATACAAAAATGGGGATAGGGTAAACAAAGTGGAGTTCTTTTCCAAGACAAAGTTCACTGACTTTGGTCTTCAGCTCACCTAGTATAACAAATTATTAAGAATGCAAGAAGCAGCATAAAGCTACTTGCAAGCAAAGAAAACATTCTAGATGTGAAATACTAAGGATTTGTTTGAAGTCTTTTTTGTAACTAGCTTCATCACAGTACTTCACGTCTGTCACGTAAGGGTGAACTTTGTGCTTTGTTCTTAAATAAGTAGGTGAAATAATAGTAAGGTGGCTATTTGTTAGGCCACCATCCCCATGGGGAAAAAAGGCTACCCAAAGATTTCGTATCTCAAAGCTGGTTAGTACTAAATAATTCTTCAAAAACGAGGCACTATTTCATATCAACACAGTACCGCTTCGTGAATGATGTCAGAATTTAACCAGTCAAGAAGTGCCTACCAAAGCAAGCACAACTATCTTTGGTAGATGACCTACCAAAGTTCTGGATGCTGAAGTGAATGTATCATCAAAAGATCATACAAATGGTCTCAAACAAATGTGCAAAATGACAACATTGAATTGCTCAGCTACCAGCATCACTTTATCAGATACAATGGACTTAGCCCATTACTGGTAAACAAACCTCCAAGGTTTATCAAGAGTACACAGACACTGCATGAGAATTCCTTGGTCTTCAGTAGACAGAAGTATTAACACTGGGAGAATTGGAAAAAGGACCTGAATTGGGTAGAGTTAAAAAGAAAGGGACCTCCAGACACCTACGGTGTGAAATACAGTCAGCTCATGTGGTATGAGGCTTTGGAAAAAATATTGCAGGAATAATTTTAACTTCAAAAAAACCTCAACCGCCAAACAAAAATCCTAGCCAACCCACTGATACCTTCAGGATTCAGAGGGTTAGAAAGTATATACTACACCAAATGCCAACTATGAACACCCAAATTTCAAGGTGAAGTGATCATGAGAGGTAAAAAAAAAGTATCAACAATTCATTGAGAGGGTCTGCAGGCATCTGATACATAATATTTAAAAGCATACTAAGAAACCAGCTAACATGGGGGATAAGTTAGAGGAAAAAAAAAAAAGCCAAAAAAAAGCCCTTTAGGAGCCTGTAAAACCAGGGATTTTCATAACCCATATAGTGGGGTCCAGCCAGTGACAAAATTAAAAAAATTCTCTTCTGTGTGGCTCCAAGTGGCTAGATACTCCAGATGTTCTCTCTTTCTCCAGTAGTTTTAATTCATCAAATAGCAATCTCAACATCATCAATGTCCAATTGGACATTGATACCTGTGCTGGTCTATCCTCCAACTTCATGTTGACATATCAGCCTGAGCATTTGCTTACACTCTGTGTGTATTTCTGGCGCTTCTTAGAAAGGTCAGTGCTGAGGTGTCCAGCCAGTGGATCTGTATCTGCTGAACTGTGCTCAGTTGCTGGTCACCTCCATGCTACAAGATGTTTCCCCTTGGCAGCAGAGTATCTCATGTAAAGCTATATGGTGGAGAGACTCCTTATCAGATCCTGACAAACATCAGCAACATTAGCATGCAGCAGCATCACCATGCTCTTCCTGGTGCCCCTTCTCCTGTCACTGTCCTACAAGGCAGACATATTATCTTGGCATGCTTACACTCACTTATCTTCTTCCTATTACCTAGAGTTGCACTGCATTTGGGAGTTTTAGGGTTCTGTAAAGATTACACCTCAAAATCAGGAGTTCTTACAGCCTTCTCAAGGTTTCCTCATTTTTAGGTATACATTTCTTTCAGCTCTTGACAATGTATCAGCTACACAGATCAATTAATTGCCTAAAGAAGATAATTGGCATTCTAGTAATGACTTTGGCAGCTATTACCTTCTTGAGGCAGTGACTCTGAATGCACAGGGAGGCAGCTATCATGTTTCTCAATCATTCTAAGATCCATATGTAACTTATGCTCTGCAGAAAGCCACAAGCCCTGATCTCCTGCATAACTGGAGTGATGCGCTCAAGCAAGAATAAATTAATCTGTCAGAAATTATTCAGAGTACTAAGTCACCTGAAAAACATACTGTAACAGATACAATTTCTGGGTCCTGCCATCTTGATGGAAAGCCAAATCTTTTGCTATACTACTGAGACAAAAGATCATCAGGAGCAGTCAAGGAAGCAAATTCATTAAGTCATAGATTCACAAATTGCAGATTGCTGCTCTTGTAAAGAGACCTACGTTACTATAAGGAGAAACTCATTTATCTTTAAAACTAGATAAATGAAATCCAGTAATTCAATGTACAAAGTAATTGACTTGAAGACTAACAAAAACTTTTGCTTTAGCTATGAATCAGTAAGAATAGTCTTGGTGTATTAGTTTATTGTAAATTACCACTGCAAAGTGGCTACAAAGAAAACACTAGTAAAATCACTGAAAGAATGAGAAGAGGACGAGTTGGAAGCATTAAGCCTACTTTTTAAGGTATCTGTTCAACCATCTGCAGCACAGTGCATGACCCTGATCAGTTCTGTACATAAAAGATGAACACTGCACTATGGGTAGTGACTGGCAGAAAGACGAGAAATTGTACTTCAAAAAACCACAGTAAACTACACACATGATGCAAAATTTTCACTTTCTTACTGTAATGAAAGTGTGTGCTGTGTTTTCTGAAAAAGATGAAACAAAATATATTCTACACACAACTAAGAGAATAGTGCTTATAAAATAGAACTTTTAAGTGCAAATACTAATAAAACAGTAGCTTGACAATGAAAACATTCAGCTCCTATTTTGCAGTAGTGTTATGGGTTAACACAGTTTGGTTTTTTCTAATTGAAGACCGCCCTATGGGGACCTTTTTGAATTTCTTTGAAAAAGGACGGGCCTATCAGAGGCCAGTTCCTGGCTATTGGCAGGTAGTTTAACCACTGGGAAAACAGCATGCAATTTTTGGGAAATATACTATATAAGGCTCAGGATGTGTTGGAACCGCCTTTTTCTCTCTGGGCGAGAGACCAAGTAACACCGTGTGGCGGCCGCACGAGCCAGGCCGGCCCAGGTCCCGCTGCCCCTGGGCAGCCAGGCTGGGCTGGGCCTGGCTGGGCTTGTGGACACCACTTTTTTATGCGGCTTACTGTGAAAAGTTCTGTAAGTGGCCCACGCCATGAGACCGAAGGGTGGAAGAAAAGGCATCCACCAGCCTCCACACCGCATGGCTTGGAGAGTTTTGCAGCTCCTGCTGGCAGAGACCACGTGTTCCCTGCAGGCCTCTAACTACTTCCTGCCAGCAGATGGAACCTCCAGAACCCTGGCCTTTCCCGGAGTGACAACAAGACAAAAAGATTGAACCATAGAGAGACTGAGCCTGAAACTAAGTCAGTAAAGAGAGAGTGAAAAGACTCTTTGGAGCGAAGGATAAGGAGTGGCCTAATGCAGCTGGGCATTTCTGGTAATATAGAGAATGGACCTGTTTTCCTGTAACATGTAGATGCTGTTTAGGGGGGATGTGAAGTGCCTAGTACAAGTGACTTGAAGTTTTGGGGATTTTTTTGCTCCTAAGGAAAAAGGAGTTGAGATGAAAAGTGATTTTGGAAACAGTAGAAGAGACTCTTTGTTTTATACTAGAGGAGACATCCTTAAACAAGTAGCTCAGATAAGCAGAGTATGACCCATGTGCAGTGTTGGAAAAGCTGCTAAACTGGGTAGGATTTCACAGTTTGCAGAGCCTCTCTTCTGGCCGCTGCAGATGTGTGGCATTAGAAGCCACCAGACGACTACTCCTCGTGTGACCCTATCTCTATGACTCAGAAAGACTCCTTTCCTAAAGAAACTGAACAAAAGATAATTTTTAAATAGTAAAATTGAGTGGTTTACAAGTTTTGTTTTCTTTATGTGGTGTGTAGAAAAGTGAATACTAGCAGGGGAAGAGAAGGGATGTCTTTGAGGATTTCATGTTTTTCATTTATGTGTTTTCCCATTTTCTTCTTAATTTGTGTGAATAAACTACCTTTTGTAATTTTAAGGTAAGCCTGTTTTGCTTTCTGAGTTCTCCTAGTCATATATAAAACTGCAAACACCCAAACCATTACAAGTAGGCTCATCAGTTGGAAGTAAAGAAGACATAACTTACTCAAATTCTGAATGGGTGCTTATGTAAAATTTTCACTTATCTCAACATATCAGCAAATCAAATAAAGGATTTTCAAGTAGCAAACATCCTTACAAAACCATGAATTTATGCAGCATTAGAATACTGGAGCAAGAACAAAACATACTAAGTTGTTGTAAAAAACTTAGACCTGGTAAAAACAATGTCATGCCTACAAACACATACAAGAGTAAAAACTCTTAGATGACACATCATCTAAACATCTTTTAAAAAATGTGTCTGATCCTTCCCTGTCATTCCAGATTGCAAAATATTTGCTGGTGTAATGTTTTAGATATTACCTTGATTTCACATTGCCTCATTTTAGGATGTTTCAGTCTAGCCACCCTCTATGCAATCACATTAGCACAGGCTTTGCTCTGCATCCAATGTTTCATTAATCCCATTTCTTTACTTTTAAAATAAAAGCAGTAAGGCAAAAAAATAAATGAGACTGGTGGAAAGAACAGCAGGCTATGAGAGCATATTTCATTATTTAGCCATCACTTTTGTCTTTGTTTTGAAATGTCTATAAGTAACACTGAGGTGGAAGTTGGTTTTGAGTAAAAGCAGTAGAGATGCAAGTAGTACAGGTACTGATTCATAGTGAGAATGGTGTAAAATTATGTTGCCACTCTAAATCTGGTCCAATTACAGAAAAAAGCAACCTGTCAGGCATGTTTTACTTTTCAAGTTCTCATTTGGGGGGTCTTAAGTAGTTTACATCAATGCCTTTGTCTCAACTGCCATCTACTGCCAAGACAGCTATTTTTAGAAGAGTAAATAGAACTGTCCTGCATTTCCCATCTTGCTCTCAACACTGTTGACTTATGACACCTGCCATCACTATAACACATACCTTGCATCTTCTTTTAAAAGGTCACTGTACTTTGGTCCAGAAGAACGGATATTAAAAGGATCAGAATTATCATCTATTTCAAGAGCTTCAGCAAGACGCCTAAATTTGAGGGTAGCAGGAAAAAAACCCAAAATATAACAAAAACATAAGCAAACAAAAAAAAAAAACCAATATAAATTCCCCCAACCTTCTACACATGTCATAAAAGAATAAAGTTACAGGTTACTAACACAAATTAATAGCTTGCAATAGATATAGTCTGGACATTTGGAACTACGCACTTAGAACTAGAACATTCTAGCAAGATTTCAGATCACTCAATATAGATCTTTGTAACAGGAACCATCTCCACATTTATCTTTTCTCTAGGTCATGCGGAAAAAGATTTCTTCTCCACATGGCATTAACTTTCCAAACTAGACTACTTCTGTTAAAAAAAAAGTAAGCAAGTTAATTTCCCACCTGTTCCTCTGAAGAGCTAAGCATTCTTCATCACACTGCAACCTGAATTATGAAAGAAAAATACAATTAGAATCACTGCTGCTACTCATACTTTTCAAGCTGTAGCTTGTTGGTATCATATAATCCCAGTCTAAAGAAGTAACAAGAGTGTGTGAGAATATTTTATTGTATTAGAACAGATGGAACTAAAAATAAACAAACAAGCAACAATTGAAGATCTTTGAGAACTCAATCCCTTCTCTAGGTCTTGAACGGGAGCAGCAATTACCAAAGTCACATAGGAACTGAGGAAAAAAGCTTCTGAACTAGATGTTATATTGGTAAATTTTGTCATTTGAGAGAAGAATGAAATTGATAAGAGCATTGAAGGGATGCTAAGAAGGACTGGAAATCAGCAATGGAAGATGTCACTCCAATGAATCAGAAAAAATTATCAGTCAGGAAAAAGAGGAAAGTTAGACATGCCTATGAAGGATTATGATGAACCATAAACATCAGTGTTTCAAATGAACCCCTAATTTCTAATGTCAGCAGAGTTATGAATTTCAGTTTTCTGTCTCATCTTTGAAAGGGATTTCATAATTCTATTTTGAGGGATTAAAATTTTGGAGCAGAATCAGGAGTTTCCCAGAATTTCAGTGGCAGTTACAAAGTCCTTCCCCCAGACTGCCTAAGTTAATTAATTTTCTTGATAATAGTTCCTTACATAAAAAACGCAAAACAAAACCACAACAAAAACAAAAACAGGAAACAAAAAACATAACCAAAACAACAACAAAAACAAAACTACAGGGGAAACTGGTTTAAACTGGTTTATTCTGTGGCATGTATTATCTTTGGAGACAAATAGTTCCAGGATCCAGAACTTTGATGGCTTTCCTGAAGGAGACAGAGGAAAGCTAACATACCTGCACTCTTAAGATCAATCTAGTACTGTTTAAAGTCATTTGCTTGAAGAACTATTTTCTCCTCCACTAAAAGAGAAATGTAGTACTCTAGGTCTGACCAAAGTTATCAGGAAAAATCCTAATCTCTAATAAGAAATCTAAGATAAAGTATAAAATGTCAACAAACAGTACAGGAGAGTGAAATAAAGAAAATCCCTACAACTTGCAGAAAGCATTCTGCTATTGTAACTGAATAAAGCAGATTTGTACATTACCTTGAAAACACTGGAGTTTGACAATAAACTAGAAGTTTCAGACTAAATACTTTAAGTACCACCATCTCTTTTCCCTCTGTCCCAGTATTCAGTAGACAAAAAGAGAAAAGGGAGAATACTTCCTCTGACAGTCCTTAAATAAAGGCTACCTGCCACAGTTTAGATATCATATTAGGAAAGACTTGTACAAAGGAAAGTCATCTCTAGTAATTTCAACTGTTCAAGAAAGGGCAGTGTCTGTCCACACAGAAAGATATGTGTTAGTGACTACAACACAATAGCAAAAGTTCTTAAGTATGCTGGCACTAGTTTTTGATACAGTAAGTCATGAAGCAACTGTATGGGAAATGCCATTATTTTGACTTTACACAATACAAAGGAACATTAGATTTTAACATGCATAATAGACTGACTCTGAAATAATCAAATTCAATATAAAAAAAGAAGACATGGTAATAGAAATAAACCAAAACCAGAGATTAGGGCCTTCAAAGGCAAAGACTTCAGTAAGTCAAGTTTCTGACAGAAGGATGTTGGAGAAAGTTGACAACTTCATTAAAAAATGATACCAAAAGTAAAAGGAGAAGATATTTCAGTCCTGAGGAACACCAGGAAAACTTATGTCACAAAATTAAAATCAGGTTTGTGGTGCCAGACAGGATGACAACATCAAAGCACCAATCAAACTGAAATACAAACGTGAAAAATTTTAAAAAAGGGTAATACAAAATATTGTAAATAGTAAGATGATGACTAGGAGAAAATATGGCCTATCAATAATCCAGAAAGAAACTGGATCTCTGAAACAGAAGATAAAGTCTATCGTCTCCTGTCTAGAAGTCTGAGAAAAAACAACAGTGGAACTCCAATGAGTTGGCTGAGTAGAAAAAAACTCTGAAACCACAGTTGTATTGTTCCGCACTTAATTATAACAACCAACCATACAATGACAGAGAACTCATTCTACATGAAAGAAAACCATGAAGCACCATGGAACTGCAAAATACTCCTTTAGCAGTATTGCTGAAGAAGAGTCAGGCTGCACAGGAAGTCTGTAAGTCTTCCTATTACAGCTGGCATTTTTATCACCATATTTATGTATTTTGCATGTCACCTGTGCTTCAGGTACACACAAAAGCTCCAAATACATTACTACATGTATCTCCTTACCTGGCCTGCTTCATTTCTTTTTTTGTAATAAGCCTACTGATTTCCACTGAATCCCCAAGCTGTAGATCTGTTAGCTTAGTTGCTATAGATATAGCAGCTATTCTGAAAAAGAGAGTAGTAGATTTCATTTGAGGCAACACATAAACTTCTGAAAAGTTTATGTAGACAGAGGTACAAATTCAACCTCTAGGTGGAAGAAGTAAGACAGACTGATCATTTTCCCATTAGATTACAGAATGGAATTCTAGCTGTATATGATCAAGTTTCAGGATTCTAATCTAGTTATGTAAATCAAGAGTTTACTCTCATCTTCCTCAACTAGGAATAACACTAACAAATGGACATGCATCTTATGCAAGTTGAAATTATGCAAGGCAAATACTCTATCTCCTCACTTGCTCATTATACCAACTGTAGCTGACCATATAGCTTTAACTATCATTTTATCTGATTCTTGTTAAATGTGTGGAACTAAAATATGTAAAGTGAATTTATAAAGTACTCAGAAATTTGCTTGGAAAATATAATACAATCCACAAGGAATATACACAATCCACAAGGAAAGGACAAAATGTCTACTGAGATCATCACTATTTTCTTTATAAAAATTCTTCCTAATTCCCTTCAACAACAAGTCTTCCCAGTCTCCTTTGCTTGGTAAAATCATATAACTAAAATATATAAGTATTTTTATATGGAAATATCCCACATAATTCTCAAACAAAATCCTAAAAATGAAACACTGTATCCTCATGGACTATATTTTCTGTTGCATTCAGATAAAAGGATATGTTTGTTTCTATATGTTTATCTCTTTATGTTTTTCATCACATAAAAAGAACCTTCCTATCAGGAAGGAGGCTAATCATACTTCATAAAACAAACAAAAAAAAAAATCACTGAGAGGCACTTCCTAATTATCAGTTGCTGCCAAAGGCTAGGTAATGGGACATTAGATGATATGACACCATCATTTGTGCCATATGTACAGATGCAACAGCACAGATATTTCCCGTTCCCTTGGGGATTCTTTCACATTCACTGACAAAGCTCAAAGCTGATTTATCATTTGTTTAAAATTTCTGAGAAAACTTGGATACTCTCCTAATTTGCTAACCTCTACTTTGTTGTGTTCTTCTTGTTTATGGTTTTTGTTGTTGTTTTGGGGTGATAGGTAGGAAAAAAGGCAAACTTGTCCCCACAAAATCAGAATACTCTTCCAGGAACCTGAACTGCTGGAGTTAATCAAACCTATCTGGCACAGTACTAACATGAGTCAAGAGTAATTTGTAAGCACATTTTAATTGATACAAATGCTTTAAAGAGAACAGTTTCTTTCCCTTGTTTTGGGCTCTGACTAGAGAAATAAATGTATACGTATTCACCTTATGCACGCAAGAACTATCATTGGCTTCAAAGAACCATTTTCCTTGCATGAATGTTTTTGCAGCACCTGAGCTATACAACAGCAGAGAAATAACAACCTTGAGAAATCTGGACTTGTATGTTATCTTCTGAACTTATCATTAATGACAAGTATTTGTCAATTTAAACTGGTATTTCAAAGTTGAGCCAGTCTTCTGATATGTATTCATAGTGATGAAAATACCAAAAATACCAAACTTCTGTACATGTATCTTTGCTTCAACCTAGTATTGACTACAACTGGTCTTAATTGTTTCTAATTAGCACATTTTTCTCCTTATTTTCATTATGTAATATTAGGTACCTAAGCTAAGCTATCTTCTGTCAGAAGTTGAATATGGACAGTGTTCAGCAGAAACCAAGCAGCATACCCTAAGCTGGGCTAGGATAAAAAAAGGGTCGTCAGATACCAGTTCCAAATAAAACCATCACTAAGAAGCTTTCTTAGAAAGATAGGAAGAATCTCAGACTTTGGTTGCCCAACAACTAAGATACAGAGCAGAACTCTGATCACATACAAGCTCTCTAACCTTTTTAACTCCTTTCAATCATAGCCTCGGAATAAGATTTTTAAAATTATTATTATTACTGGTTTGCTATATTAGTTTTAAAAGTTCCAAAGCCCCACTTTTCTTCTTTTCCTATGTCGATTCCTTGCTCTCTCTGAAAGAGAAAAATAAGTTTAGACATAGGATTTGGAGACTGTTGCAATAGAGTTGAGTTAGGCTCAGTTTGCATAGCAAACCCCAAGATTTAGATGCCAAAGCTCTCCTACCTAAATTTAGCTATTTCAGAATTACTTCAAATTACTCTTACATTATCTCTACTGACTAGTTTCCATCACATGATTGGAAACTTGGACAGCAAGTCACACATGGACTGCAATCACCTACATTCAGGAGCCTGAATCTGGACTTAACAAATTCATCTGTACCTAATTGCTCTGTGTGGGTAAAACAGAGTTCTGCTAGAGTATGGGAGAGTCAAGCTTTGACACATCACCATAGTTAGACTAACAACAGTAAAAAATAAATGTGTTCTACTACAGCATAGCTGGTATGAAAGCTCAGGGAAATATCAAAACCCCCCCAAGACCACCATATGCCAAAGTACAAAAAACTGTGAAAAAACTTCTGAACTAAATATATTTAGTCAAGTCTGAAATTTAATCAAACTGCAAAGCAATAAGTTCAGTAAGAAACTGAAAGAATTATTACTGTACCAACCTTTGATATGTATTTGATGCTTCTGAGCAAATCATACTCTCCTTTCTTCTTCCACATTCACACTGAAGATCAACCTGGCATATCACACAAGTGAGCAGCTTTTAAAAGTTTTGTCTTTTTTATGGCCATGGAGGGGTGTGAAGGATGCAAATTTATTCATTTCAGAAGTCACATTTTAGTGAAATAGTGGCTAACTAAAAGTGATGAAGTTTTATTTTAAAAAACCCAGTATTTGAAGTTAAAAAAAAATGGCATGCTATCAATATACAAACATGTCACAACCATTACTGGGTGATAATTAAACCATACAATTCACCTGTGAACTTGCAGTGAATTTTCTTTGGGTATCTAACCTTTGCAGAGCAGGATGTTGTTGGGCAGGGTGAAGAAGGATGACATGGAGCCATACATGGATGATTACAATATAGCCTTGGAATAATACATGGCTGTTTACACTCTTCATCTATAAGACATTCTCCTTTATGACAGATTCTTTTACATTTGTGCATTCCACATTTTAACATTTGATTGCAGCGAAGTCCACAGGAAATGTCAGTGAGATGACAAGGAATATTACTTCGCAGCTGAAAGAGGAAAGGAAGAAGATGACAACTAACAGCAAAAATTATCAATGGAAATCTTAAAGTGCTTTTACTGTTCACAACTTAATTTGGCTCTGTCCACATAAGAATCTTAATACTAGAAGATCTTAGGTCAAAGAATGAGTTTTATAATATAGTCAAATACAGCAGTTGGTTTGAATGCATATGGAATAAAATATACAGTCCTCAAATTTAACCACATTGAACTCCAACTCCAGTAACATATTCCATTTCAAAGAAGACACAAAAATCTAAGCCTACAGTCCTAAAAAATTGTTTAGTATTAAAAAACATGAATTGTCCAGACTTACTTCATGCTTGCCCATACACCATTTTTGAGTGAGATAGGTACAGGGGGGACATTTCTCCTCACTATGACATGAATGGTATACTGCAATCACAGAAATATAAAAGTTGTTAACAGTTTTATTAGCATACTTCAGTTGAATGCATTAAAGGAGACAGTAAAGACTATTAAACATGAGTGTGCATTTCAAAACGACACAACTTATGGGAAAGGATTATGCATCACAAAAGAATAATGTGTTCTTTAAAAATTATGATGGCAAGTGTTTAGGTGAATGTTCTCTATACACTCTAAATTAAATAGCAGGTAATATTCTAAGCTGTGAGTAAAGTTATATTCTCAGGCAGATTTGTCAGAAACTGTTTGACCCATCCTATTTATTCTGTGATCAGCCAATGTAATTCCAAGGATCATAGAAAGTAACTGTTCACTAGATTATCCTACTGTCTCAATAGAGCACTTGATCTTAGGAATAGAGCATTTAATGTGTTGTGACTAATAAGAAAAAACACCAGTGCTTTTACTAGTGTGAAGTACCACTAGCAGTATTCATTGAAAGTTTTTAGCTGATTGGCTTTTAAGTGTAGACCTTGGATAAATATTTTCAAATAGAGTTATATACACTTTTCTACATTTTGATTAAAAGAACCCCAAATTTAAAAAAAAAATATATCAACCACACAACAAAACCAACTAACCAAAAACCCCAAACAAACAACAAAAAAAAACCCAATTAAAACTGAATGGCTTGACTTACCTGGATGATCACAGTCATGTGGCCTGGTGCATGTTTTTTTACACTCTGGTGGCTGAGTGCCACAGGGAACAGGGGGATAAATCACAGATTCACCACAATAACAAGTTAACTCGTCAAAACCTGAAAAAAAAAATTCAAATACATCCTTAATGGCTACATCTATTTGCATGCTTCCTCTATGAAAAATCTTTACACACCATGCAAATGTTTTACTCCAGCTTCGCTTTTTTAATATGAAGCACTAATATTCGAAATTAGTGAACTTATTAGCTTTCATGGCTCCTACAAGAAAACTAGACTATGACTTGGTTAGGAATTACACTTTGTTTATAGAGTTGTTCTTTCACATCAGTATTTTGAACGAGAGCAAGCAAAATACTCATATCAAGTTGAAAGCTTTGCTCTTCTACCTTTGTTCTCCCCTTTAAAAGGGGGAGGTATCTCCTGAATTCCCTTCCGGAAGGCCCATCACCAAAATTTTGTGTTCCAAATTTCCTGACATTACTTTTTCAGACCAGTGTTTAGATTTTGTCATTTCGCCAAGCCCTGAATATACTACTGTAAAGATTCTAAAGAAAATCACCAAAAAGACAGCAAGTCTTCTTTATGGTATTTATTATTATATGGATCCTCAAAGGCATCTTATGAACCTGTCCAAATACTTCAAACCCAACTCTGTATGTTTTGGAAGTTCTCTGTCTCAGGCAGTACCCACTTTATTCTGAGCATGTTTTTTTATCTTCCATGTTTGACAAACAAGTTTTAAACACTTATAAGATCCAAATATCAGTGACAAACAAAGTAATAGAGATACTTACATACGCCAATGAAAACACTGCACAAAATTTAATACAATTCCCTGCTTTTTTTCAGACTATAAAAAGCCTGGCAGACTGACTGGAATGCCAACTACAGTTTAAACAGATAAATGCTTAGAAAAACAGAATCCTAAGAAAACATTTGACATCATACAGAAGGAGATCTGAGAACAAAAAGATAATATGATCAGTCTATAAATGAATAAAGAGGCAGTGAATTAGGGAAAACAACAGAAAATAGTAAAGGAGGTAAGAGAACAAAGGGGCAACAAACCAAAAATTCTAACCAAAGAGGAGATGAGTGTATTAAGGCAGCTTCTGAATTCATCATATTCTCTACTCTGGAATCACAGGATTCTTCCTTCCTAGTCTACCAAAGCAAAACCTGTTGAACTCTTAACATCCTAATGTTCCTTTTGTCCCACTTCTGCAGATACTGATGGCTACTGATCAATATGCAGGTCCAGCCTAGGGCAGGACTGAACACACATTCCAGAGAGACAAGATACACAATACATACATGGCAATAACACGACCAGATACACAGACTAACACAAAGCCAACTGAATAACAATTCAGGTAAAGAATACCAATAGCTAAGTCCCCTTCCTTCTCTTCAGCACATCAGGACTGAAGCTTATGAGTGAAGAAACACACATATACAATTCACTCCAAACTCACATGCACACCACATTCATGAATTGAACGCTCTAATATCCATGCCTGGATGGACTCCTTTCCCAGGCAGTGGCTGAAACCTTGGGAATTTCCAGAGGCACATCTCCTCCTATCAGCTATTCAATCCAGCTTTGAAGCAATCTTCTTAGAAAATTGCAACAAACCCTCTACTTTCCATATGCTGCCACCCAGACCAAGGGCTCCTTGTAACTTAAGATCACGTACTCCAACTGTTCGCGCACAGAGTACATCAATCCGGTCTCTCAGCTGCCAGCAGAAAGACTATGTGCTCCCATGATGTGCAGCCAAGCCTACAGCTGCTGGCACTCAAGAACTCTCACACACTGAACAGGGAATGAATGAGACTACACTGAAAGATATTAAACCTTAACTATGAAAGGATAGCCAGTGGACATGAAGTGCACAGACCTCTATCAGGTAAGTTGACTAACAGCTTCATTTGTGCAAATGGTGCCTTTTTATTTTGCCTTCACTCCATTTGTCCATGCGTCCACCTTGATTCCTCCCAAATAATCTTTAAAAAGTAACTTATTTCCCCATTAAAGTGAGTTGAACCTGGCTGGATGCCCTGCACTCACCAAAGCTGCTCTATCACTCCCTTCCACAGACAGGGGAAAGAAAATATGACTTGAGACCAGGACATCAAATATCATCATGGGCAAAACACAGACTCAGCTTGGGGATACTGAGTTTATTTCTAATAAAATAAATAAAACCAAATCAAATAAATAAATAATAAAATAAATCAGGATACTGAGAAGTAAAATAAATCTTATGAACACTTTTCTCCCACCCCAACCTCTTTCCCAGGCTCTACCTCCTGACCCCCAGTGGTCAAGGGAAAGGAGCAGTTGATTACACATTGTTGTTGCTGCTCAGGGAGAAGAGTCCTTCCCTGCTCCAGAGGTGGGTCCCTCCCACAGGGAGCTCTCCATGAACTTCTCCAACATGATTCCATCCCACAGGCAACAGTTCTTCACAAACTGTTCCAAAGGGTGCAGTTCCTCAGGCAAAGTCTGCTCCAATGTGGGCTCCCCCATAGAGTCACAGGTCCCACCAGGACACCTGCTTTAGTACGAGCTCCTCTTTTCACAGGTCTGCAGGTCCCTGCTTGTTCCAGCACAGAACTCCCACCAGTTCACAGCCTCTTTCAGGCATCCACCCACTCCAGTGTGGGGTTCCTCTGTGGGATGCCGGTGGATCTCTCTACCCCTGTTGACCTCCATGGGCTGCAGGGGCACAGCTGCTTCACCACAAAGACCCCAACAGCTGCTCTGCTTCAGCACCTGAGCACCTCATCCCTCTCCTTTTTCACTGATCTTAAGTGTCTGCATAGTTGTCTCCTCTCCTCTCTTGCTGCAATAACATCTGTTCAATATCTTTTTTTACTTAATACGTTACTAGTGAGGTGTTACAGCTATTCCTGATGGATTTAACCTAGACCAGTGGTGGATCCATCTTAGAACCAGCTGGCATTGACTCCACTGGACATTGGGAAAGCTTCTAGCAGCTTCACACAGAAGCCAATTCTGTAGCCCCTTGCTTCCAAAACTTGGACGCAAACCCAGTACAGACACTGGCCCCATTCAGTTACATCTGTACCCAAATTTGCTATTTCTGCTATTATTAGTGTGGTTATACCAGCATCACACAACTACCAGAGTTCTGCTGGCCTTGAGAAATTCCACTTCCATAAAGGTTCCCCATACCTTGCTTTTCCAATTACTTGTGAAGCTCAGACATCTCTCACCCTTAAGGGTGAGTAACAAATGTGAAATTTCCTATCTGAAACTTTTTTCAGGTTTTCAATGTTTTTTGTTGTGTTCAGAAATTCTCAAGTCTGGTTAAGTTTTATGATCCATTCCATCAGTTAAATCTCAGGCCAGAACCTACTCATTTGCCCATCTATCTTGAAGTACAGCAGTTAGTAAAAAGAACTGCAATTTTTGTCTAAGGAGACTAAGTTGAAATACATTACAGCAAATAGGAATGCTAGGGAGAACAAAATGTTATGGGTTGGAAGAAAGAAGTAGAAAGCAAAAGCAGAAAAGATTCAGAATGTCCATGGACATCTTGTGGAAAGGAAGCACGGGAAAGAGTAGTGCTTTGTTGTCCCTCACTACAGGTCTTGAAATAACCTATAATACTCTATGCTTCAAAGCTACAAACCTTTCTTAGTCCAGGAAGATGAAAGACTAAACACCAAGGTCTTTGGAAGACCTGAATGTTAGACAGCTACACTGGTTGCTTGCTATTGATGAGAAATGATAAGTGAAGAATGTTATAAGGAAAAGTCCCTTACTTGCACTAATCAGAAAAATGGGGACACAGTGCAGAGAGGTCTGATCCAAAGGGCATTAATACATGTCCTAGGATGACTTTATGAAGCTTGTATCCCCAATCGTCCATTCTGTTTGTGCTGTATATTGAGTTCTGTACCTTTAAGACTGATTCTGAGTGTGAACCAGGGAGAGAAGAAGCACGGAGTTTGTTTTGAGAAACTGCCTGACTCCCACACGTTCTCTTGCCTGGACTTTTGTTCGTTGAAGGCACAGACAGCGGTGGGACAGAGATCTTTTTGCTTTTAGTTAGTTTTAGCTAGCTGAGGCAGAAAGTTCCCTGGGCTGTTTTTTTATCTTTTCTTCTTGAGACTGTTTAAATCTACTCTGGACTGAAAAACCCAGGAGCACTGAGGGCTCGCACCTGCAGCCCACCGGGCCTGGACCTCTGGAGGGACTGGGATTGACAACAGACTGAGTGAGCTGAGCTGCACCAACGACAAAGACTTTCTCAGTTTACCATCTCTCTTCAGAATGGCGAGAGGTTTTATTGTTTCATTGTTCATTTTATATTCTCATAGTATCGATTCTTTGTGCTTGTAGGTATTTTATTTGTTAAATAAATAGTTTTTTCCACTTTTCTCTGAGCAAGTTTTTCCTGGACTGGCTGGGGGGAGGGGCTGTTTGGGTTTGCTTTCCAGAGGAGCCCCCTTTGGAGGTTTCCTCCCAAATTTGCCCTAAACCAAGACATCTGAATTTTTTTTTTTTTTTAAATGCACTGTCTCTAATGCTGACACTATTGATTTTCCCAAGGAGATAAATTCCTGTCTTGAAGTAGACTGTGTATGCATAAAGAGACCCCGGCACAGTAAGGGACCACACTTATCAGCACTGAGGAAATTACACTGGGAAAGTAAAGTACCTGGGAAGCACACAGAGGTATAGATGCACTGTAGTATTGCACCTTGATGTCAGCCCTCACTATTCCTAGCAAAAACAGTAGTGGATATGAAAGCAGGGGCAAGAAATCCAATCTAATGAGTAGGCAAATTACTTAAAGCTGACCATACTGTGGCATTTGATACCATGGCTGATATAAACCAACTGCAAAGTGCTGGCTAGACAGGTGAATAAGTGTAAAGAATGGCCTTCTGAGTGCTGAGAAGGACTCAACATCCACTATAGGGTCGGAATCATATTGAATTATATGATATATGCCTCTGAAATCTCAACAAGCAGCATCCAGATAAAGCAGGTAAGAAATATTTAAAGATACTGCTTAGTTGATTTACCTCTGGACAGATTCAGAATGGGAAACTTCAGGGACACAGAGGATTATGTCAAATTACCATAATAATCTAGTTCCTGAAGTAGGTAACTGCTTTTCCTTTATACAGAAAAAATTCAGCAGGGAAGACTGACCTCTAGATTGTATCACATTCAACAGTGGAGCAATTTACAATGAAGGCATACCATTCAACAATGGAGGCAATCCTTAGGTCTCCTTTAATCTGAGAGTGAAATACAACCCTCAAAAATACTGCAGCAATGTGGAGAAGTTTAATGACCTTAAATATTAAACTCACAGAATTCAATCAAGAAAAACAACTGCTCAGAAAAATATGTGCATTCTGACTTGACTAGACCAGAAGTTACTAACAGGACCTCTGAGACATTGAGATTACTATTTTGCTTTGTCAAGAAAAATGTTTAGACACAGAAATATCTATTTTTCTAATGTGATATGCAGTCAACATGCACACCATACTCATAGGCTGTTAAGACAGATTACAATGCTGTTTCAAGCACAGTGACCTTCAGAGGCTGTAGTACCTTCTCTTTTCCAGGACGTTTCCATGAAAAGTTGGTCTCCATAAAACAAAGGTCTTTGACTATGTCCATGTGCATCTAATACAGGAGAGACACACGTACTACTGCAGCTAAGGCACTTGCAGCTGTAAACAGTATCCTGACAATCTACATCACCTGTCTTTCTCCTTTTCACCAGTGTGAAATACATCACATTAACTGATCAGGCAGAGATATTAATGTATTCCTAGAATAAATAACATTTATGTATTTTTGCACATAACTCACTTGTTTGCCAGCATGTTTGACAGCTGCCCCGATGGCAGGGTTCTTCACATCTGTGAAGTCCACAGTTGAGTTTACGACCACAAACCAAAGAGCACTTATGTTCTGTGTCCTAAGAGATGGCAAAAAAAGAAAAAGCAGAACTGAACTATAAACCTTATTGGTTATATTTTTATCTTTGAGGTTCCAATCCACTTCTAATAATACACTGACAAAACTGTATAGTGCAAAATAGCTTAGGACAAATTTATACAGTTTTTCTATCACTGTATGGACACAAATTTTAAAGCAGATTCTGTTAAGACTTCTGTTACAGACACAGCTACAAGGTTTATGCTTCTCCTGTGAAGTAACATGCTTTTCCTCTCCATTCTCTCTGCAATCACTGCATTGACAAAAAGCACCTTTACACTGATTTAACTGCATTTAGGCTGAAATGTGATTTTACATTTATACCTATAAAACAAAACTTGCAAAATAAATGCACACGCACAAAATTTTTGAGCATGACCAACACAGCAAATAGAGAATGAAGATGCACAAAAATGGAAAGATATAAAAGAAAAAAAGACTGTTAACATCACAACCAAAATTAAACACACATCACATCACACAATTTTATAAAACCACAGGTACGCTTACCACACAGCAAACTTCATTACACTTGTGTCGTCCACATGATCTCTTCTTGTTGCACCGTTTGTCACACATGAATGTAATAGCAGCTATTAAAAAAAAAATGAAACAAAAAAAACCCCGAAGTCCTAACTTTTAGGGTTTTGTGTATGCTGAGAATAAAACCTGCAATCACAGTATTATAATAAGGCTGTTGCATGGCATAGTCTAGGCAAAACTAACACTGGGTAAGCCAGCAAGCAAACTTTTAAATTACTTGCTCTCCCTCACAATTATCCCCACGTGGGCATTTGCCTTTCTTTAAAGAAACCCTTATTCAAAAGGATTCTGGAAAGCAGAATACAAGAAGCTAATTTATTTCTCCTTAACCTTCACACCACAAACTCCACACAATAGAACAAAGAAAACAGGATATTCTGATACAGTGAAATACCACAAACATCCAATTTAAGACTGCTTAAATTGATGGGGCAGTAAAAGTCAGCTAAAAACAACTACTGCTATATGCTCATTAATGCTAGCAAAGAAGATCCTTATTACCATACACACCTAACAAAAGGGAATCACTTCTGGAGCAAAGTCTTCATAGACAAAAGCTCAAATTAGAACATATGCATACTATTTCCTTATATATCTTCTAAATAAATAGCTCAGTAGACAGGGGTCAAAGTAAAGATTTCACTGAGGGGAATTTTGAGATGCTACATCCAAAACACCAGAAAGGATCAAATGGGAACTCTGCCATGGTCAGATGCAAAGACCAGCTGCAAAGATCAGTATCATACAATGTGAAGCAGAATCAAAGCTTGTATTTCCCCAGAAACATAGGCAAGATCAGAGCAAAACTATTACACTGAATCTGAGCTGTGCAAGTTGACCAAAAGTTATATAGGATGATGGGGGAGCAGGAGGGGGATGGCAACCTACTGAATATGGCAGGTGGTATAAGAAACTGTTCAAAATAAAACAGACATTGTCTGAAATCTTTGCGATAAAATGTGAAGAAGTCTTTCCTTATGTAAAGGATTAATGAAAACTGAAGATGCTTATTTCAAACCTTTTCCCAAACATAGCAGCATGACCAATACCACAAACAAGCAGCTGAAATAACCAACTTGGTATAGAAGTACAGATAAAAGATGCAGAACAAATCAGCTGTTTGCCAACTTCGTCAATGAAACCCCAATTTACTATGAGCTGTGACAATTTTTAAACAACTTTACATTATGTATGTATCATAACCTTGTACCTTTATTTCTGAGAAGAGCACATGGGATTTCCTAGGAAACAAACAGGGAGCCATTAGATTAAAATAGATGAAACAACTGAAACATACTTATCTAGAAAACACTTGGTCACATGAAAGAAGCACGCTCAGTTTCCACGTGTATAACACATCAGTACACAAAAGTGAAATAAAAACTGGAAAAAATATCTGCAAATCTTTTAACACAATGGTTTTTTCCTTAAAGATTCAATACCAATTTTAAAAAATGCAGTTTTGTATTCTCCAATTAATTCAGCAGAATTAAGTGTCACTGAGAGAATCAGACTTGTCCCAAGAAACCAGAAATCTGTGTAATGGAAACCAAGAGGGCTCTCCCAGAGAACACTGACAAGAGTACATAAATTTGTGCTTTGACCAATTGTCCCAAAAATGTAAGTCTCATGGAAGAAAGAAAGAAGCCAAATGTTATGATCTACAAAGATATACCTGAAGACCTCAACATGAAAATAAAATGTGATGGATGGAAATAATGTTGCTGACATTTGAACCATTCAACACAACTTTATATTCTAAAATGTCATTTCTGAGTATCACATTTTTCATAAATGATTTAAATTATCAGTGTAGTTCATTATTTTTAAAGAAGCATCTTTCTGGTGTGTGAGAAACTTCATAAACTAAACCCAAAACCTCAGTACTTTATTTCAGGATTCAAAATGCAATCTAAAGCCTACTACCCCATAGCTACCTTCAGCAAACTTGTAGGAGAAAACTGTTTCAACCTCTAGCAAACCCTCAGTCATTTCTATGTACCTACAGACTTATATGTTCAGAAGCCATCTCTACTTGCAGATGATATATAACAGGTTAGAAAAGTAATCAAAGCTTCTGTGATAGTAGCCAAAAATTTCAAGTCTATAATTACAGAAAGTAGCATCATTTAAAAATATAGTAATTACTAAATAACAATAGCTGAGGATGTGCAGGATCACTAGATAAATGTAAAAAGAACAGGAATCAATAACAAGATAGTCTCTACAAAAACTTCTACAAGGAGACTACAAGCTAATACTATAAAGTTTTAATTAGGCTACCTTTCTTCTCAGTCTACTCTTGGCAATACTACCAATTCCTCATGCTACAAAAATATTCCAGAATAATATAGGATTTTGCAGACTGTTTAAACTAATAGAACTCTGTTCAAACTCTGTCAAAATACTTGGAAAATTGCCTTCATAGTAAAAAGCATGTTACCACTCCACAGTATAAATACTAGATATCAGTTAGAATACAACATAGCAACTAAGGAGCACAGTGCTTCTTTATGCTTCTTCAGCTCCTTTTTCTCCACAGCTTTAAAAAGCAGCAAACGTTACCTTTTTCTGTGGTTACACACTCACCTTTTTTTTGAAGCCACACCTACAATAAATATTTGATGTGTGAGAACATGGTTTACAGTCTCCTTCGTGGCAAAGGCTTTCACATGTATGAATGAACTCTACCAAAACAAAAATACAAATATTAAGAATAAAAAAATTCTATGACCTGGAACTTCATATTTATTAGGAGCATCACTGGTCAACGATACTGAGCTTATGGACAGCTGGGTTTTATTTCCTTATTTTAAAGTATTATTATGAACACACAGCCTGACTGCAGGCTCTGCAGCGGTTTTTACACTCATTTTGGTTAAAACTCAAAATCACTAATAACATATTTCATGAAATTAAACATTTAAATACTACTTTTTGTTTTGTTTTCAAAACTACTTATATCAAAGGATTAATCTAAGACTCTGTGTGTCTGACTTTTAACAAAGAAACAGATATGCCATACTTCCAGCACAAGGCCAGAGGGAAGATAAAGGGACTGAGGAACAGAGTACATCTGGCTTAGGAATGCAACCACAGCCAAAATAAGACCATAAAAAGACTGAGCCAGGATGAGAGTTTTACAGTAATGAGCAATTATAATATGTAGGAGATTTCTGCGAATTGTGAAGTATATGTATGTAATTAAGGTATACAAGCAATGTGCTTGCAGAGAATCGGAATGCTCACTATCCCCTGCAGCTGGCACCACAATAAAGAATGCCTGCTTCTTAATGCTGCATTGGTGTTAAGGAGTTCTATTCACCTGACTTTTGGTGACACTATGAGATACTTAAAACACTCTGATATAGAAATTTCTAATTACCATAGCTACCACAAGAAAGAGGTTTGCCACATGTTTTCCCGCACGATGGGATAGGATCTGTGCAAATTTTGCGTTCAACACATCCTAGTTCCAGCAACTTGCTGAGAGGAGTCTGACCACAGGGACAACGATATACAACTTGTGGAAGTCGTGGACAGAGCTGGCAGGGCTGAGGATGGCATACTTGCTTACAGTTGTGCCTCCCACAATTTAATTTTCTGGAAAAAAATCAAAGAAACAAAATAGAAAACAAGATAAAAATTAAAAGGGGAAATATCTAAGAGTATCACAAGAAGTCATTAGGCTTTTTCTTTTTAAAAGCTTAAGTTATAGTGATCTTACTTGCCACATATATTCTGACATGAGAAACTCCCAAAACCAGATTCCTTTGATCCACACAATACTTCTTTTAAGCTGCTTCCACAGTAACACACTGAAAGAAAGCAATATTCCACAGAAAACAACACAAGAGAATATCAGTGACAAAACATCCCCAGCAAATATAAAAAGGTAAAATGGGAAAAACTGTTACAGTCAATTTTTAGAAAGATAAAGAAGTTGCTCCTCTTTAGATTTATTTCATCAATTGAAGTTTTTTGTCCTACAGATGTTGGAATTGGCATTATTTGTTTTGATAAAGTGGTATGATGTGCACAGTAAATTTATTTATTAAAACAGTATACATAACAAGATAATTATTACCTTAAAAGTTGAGAAAATTAACTTGCAATTTTCTGTATAAACTGCTTTATAAAGTTATTTATATACTGGCATTTATACTCAGTCAATTTAATTTCCGTTCAAGACTAAGTTTAGAAAATTTTAACAGAAATCATGAGAACTTTGTTGAAATGTGCTTTCCTATACCTTTTTCTATTTTTCTTCCACATACTATCTAATTAATTCTTATAATATAGTAAACGATTCAGTAGGATGAGAGAACAATCCAGATAAGAAAGGATTAGTTAGTCCAAACGCTTACCCAAAGCACAGTCAGCAATCACATCAGACCACATTACTCAAGTGCTTCATTCAGCTGGTCTTGAAAACTCCAAGGAAGGAGGTTTCCCTTACAGCTAGTTACAAGGAATTTAAGCTCATTGTCTCTCATCCTTCACACATGCATAGCCTGTCTCTGTCTTCCTAAATTATTTATTAGCTACTGAAAGGCCACTAGTCAGCCCGCTCAAGCTAAGGAAGTCCAGTATCACCAGCCTGTCTAAAGCACGTGCTCCAACAGCCTAATCATCATGGCAGGATTCCAACAATAATTTTGGTTAAGTAAAAACTGGCACTTGCCTCTTGGTACTGATCTTTTCCACCATCTTGTTTTCATTGTAGAGGGTGGACATCTGTAAAGCATTTCAGTACTTACCTTGCTGTACTGTTAACTGGCAAGGTGAACACTTTCCTGCATGGCACACTTGAGTACAGCTGTGCTTTCCACAGTTTAAAGTATTTCCACATACATTAGAACAATGAATTTTGGTTGATTGGCCACAGCGAACTGAATGACTGTAGAGAAATGACACCATAGCCTGTCAGCTACCTTGACATCTATACAGTATTTAATAAAAAGAGAAATACATTTTCAGTAAAACGCCAAAATCTTCAAAAGGTAGCATAATTTATTAACAGAAGTTTTTAGGAAATAACATCACTAGTTTTTCCTTTGCTTCCCCTCTTCCACATCACTAAAGTAAACACCTATCACACTAGCTAGTCTACTAGAATTTTTTCTAGTAGAAAACAAAACCAATACAAGGTAACGCTAAAGCTTGAACCTAATGTGTGAACTCATATACGTATTGTCAGAAAAGCAGATATTTCCAATACAGACATCCTTCTGAAGACTTAAACAATCCTAAATCCATTGAACACAATAAAGGTAGGAATAAGGCCTTAACAGAGAGTCAGATGTCCATGAAAATAACTGAGTTTTTAATTAAATTGTCAAAAAATGGGACAAAATCAATTCTCCTATTTTTTCAACTCTGAATGGCTCATACAATGGCTGTAAAAATGTGTACTTGAAATAGTAATTTTAAAACATTCTAAAGTTGGTGATGCCATGCCATACAACCTGGATGCCTATACGGTACATATGAAATGCTATCTTGAAGCAGGTTTTAAGTATCAAATGTACTATTACAGAAATCAGCAATCTGGTGAAGTAGCTGACATCTGGAAAAAAAATAAAATTTGTTGTATCTATTAAATTTTAAATGAAAGAAAGTCAAAAAAACAACAACAAAACAGAATCCAAACAAATAAAACCACCCCCCTAAAAAATAAAAGGAGGCAATATTACCGTGGAAGATAAAATTCAGTAATATACAAACAATCCATTTTTCTGCTGAAAACAAAGTGCTTTTATCTGCAAATACTGCCACAGAAATTGCAGTACCTTCTTCTGAGAAATTAAGATTGTGTAGTATTAGAGTCAAACTCTGAGAAATAATTGTAAAAATCTGAAAAATCTTTTTTCCAGAGCAAGAATGAAATCTTGCTCTGAAAAACTGAAATCAGTTTATGTTTGTTTTGGTTCTGTAAACAAGCTCAGGCAAACAATTTATTAAGCAGAATCAGTTCTAGGTAACTAGGAAAAGGGATTCTAAAGACTCAGGCCAACTGGTTATGAGACATGGTGCATAGTATAGGTAGTACCATACTGCTATAGGCAATGGCACTGAATGCACCAAACATGCAAGGAAAAGATAGCTTTTAAGTCTGAAATACACTATAGACTTCTCTGTACGGTTTCTAAGAAAAGCACGTTATTTTTGATTATATTATTTCTGCAATGCAGTAATTAAAGACCTTATTTCATTCAGACAAAGATGTGAACCTTTTTCTACTAAATTCTCTGAGTCCTCTAGCAAATAAAATGAATAAGTACTAGTACAGGATTTCAAAACCAAATCAACTCACAGACTGCTCAGACAATTCAGCTACATGATTCATAAATTGACAAGTCTTTTTTTCTTATTTTTACTTTCTTTCTTGAAAAATTAAAACTGCATGTTTTCAAAATAAATAATTCTCCAAATCATTTAAACCACAAATAAAAGTTACAGCACAGACTAAACTTTGTTCAGCATATTTTAAATAAACTATAAGAAAGAAAAAAATTAGTATATAAAATTTTGAACTGTTCTATTCCTTGTTTATAGAAACTAAACTTTTGTTTGCCTAGTAGAAGCATTCTTACCTTGTTTGTCCACATTCACATGTTTTTGTCACAAAGGCTGGGCACGAAGGGCAAGGTCCTGGATGGCACAGACTTAGAAAAAAAGCCAAGTTAACTTTAGCTTTATTACAGTCCCAGAGACACAGTCCACCATGACCCAACCTCAGTGCTTTATCAGGACACTATACAGGACTCCTATACTCACTCCTGCAGGGTGTGAAGGCATCTTAACACAAGAAAAAAAGAAACTGGACTATTATAACTGCATCAGGCTCCAGGACCAGTAATGTTGAAGGAAAAACTGTATTCCTGCTGCTGTCAAATCAACAGTACTACTAACAAATCAAGTCTGCTATTGACACATTTGATATTTTGCATTTTACCAGCAAACATTCATCAACTCAACTGGGTTCATCACTGATAACAGCCAAAACAATCATCTTATGTCCAAACCATTAACATATTTATTTCTTTGGTGATCTTAAACACCACAGAGATAAAAACTTCTCTTATGAATTTCTTCTTTTGAGCTGGTGGTTTTATCTTTGACCTCAGCACTTCTAGTGCCATCAGTAAGAGGTGTTGCTCCTCTTCCTGTAAGGTAACACATGGGAGACAGAGCAAGTCTACCTCAGTTTTTTATTAATATCAAGGGTAATTTCCCGTCCTTTACATATCAGATCTTACCTCCTACTTCAAGAAACACTACATGTTCCCTATCTGCATGTAAGACCTTAATTGGGTACAGACAAGCCCAGGTTTGTGAAATTATACTTAGCTACCTTGTCTGTACTCTTCCTTAGCCAACTCCCAGTTCCCTCCATTTGCAAAAATAGCAGCTCTCATTGGGAGCAATTATTATTGGCCAGGACTGACCAGCACAGACATCCTAGCCAAAAGAAAAAATCCAGAAACATCAGAAAACCCCATAAACACAGATTACCCAGTTACATGGTAACTACCAAATTCCTCAAGGACAGTAATTATACAAGTAATAATTAGTACACCAGGTACTACAGTCATAATGCAATACAATTGAGTCACGCTTCCAGCTTGTTAACAGCAGTCTGGCTTCCTTTCTTCCTCCACCATTCCTCCCAGTTGACAATAAGGCCTAATCTATCACTCAGCCTATGCCTGCTCCAACAGTAAAGCCAAGAAATTACACAACAAACCAATTCAAAACAATGAAAAATCCCCCATCACATAAAATAAATCCAAAAAACAACCAAAACCATCATAGCCCTCTGTCTTTTGATAGGTTAGTTTTATGACACAGTGAAGAGTTGAAAAAGCACTGGAGCAGGGAGAACAGGAGAAAAAAAGAAACTGGATGGATGCACACTAAAGCAGGAAAAAAGCAAAACCGCTGAATTAACTAAAACTGTATTGTGGAACTTCAGACAAGAAGAATTAACAAGCATTCTGCAACATACAAGAAAACCTATCTTACAAGAAAACCTTTTGTAAAAGGACTGCACCATATATTTCACTGTCTTGACTTCAATTCTAAAAGATCCATGTAGGATTCTAAAGGCTAGATGACAACTTATGAACTTAGGAATCAGATTAAAGTAGATATAAATTCAAAATACTATTATCTAGGTCATAACTTGGAAAAATGAGAAGGCACATCATCTTCAGAAGTCTTGTCATGTTTAGTTTTTTACCTGGTGTATTACTTCTCTCAACACTCTCATGTACAAGCAATGTTAGTATTTCTCCCATAACCCCACTCCTGGCACACTTTCTGATGATACTGTATCACACAATAGCAATTTATATTGATCACAAATATTTTAAGGTTGTAACTACTGGTAATAGTAGACTGAAATCTTGTAGCAAGATTTCTTTTGTTAAAACAGTATCACACAATTATTTTTCAGACATCTCAAAGTTTTGACAATGTGTGTTTCTGAGACAGTTTTCTGACCTCTTGTTAATACGAACAGAAAAATTCTAGTAATGCAAAAAAATAATGCTTTGAAATCGAAGTTCCAACTTTTGAAATACGTATTCTTTACACACCCTTACAGATACATGTGCAAGTCTCTGGTACAATTTAGTTTAGGCAGAAGCTACAGTATGGCTACACTTCTAGGATATACTTGATCCATACAACAACAATTAAGACTGAAATTCAAATTCTATTCGGCACAGAGACATGCACAAAAAGTGCAGAAAATGCTCCTTAGATGATAAAGATTGGTGATACCTTTAGAGTTTTAGTCCTGGTTTAGGAGATTAGGCAAAAAGCTAAGTTAAATGACTTGGCTTTGTTGCAAACAAAACTCAAAAAGATAGGCTGAAGACTTCAGTATTAATTGTTTGGTGAATGGAGAGGGGGTTTTTTAACTGAAACTTTGTTATCTATCATTAGCACGGAGGATTATTTTGCAAATTACTGCTGTTTCTCTAGAGAACTGGCATATAAGAAAAGTTGTGAAGATAGATACATCTAGACAGAGGAAAATTAAACTTCAATTGGCCTGACAGTGAAAATACTAGATACTGTAACAGAGCAAAAAAGAGACTTCTACTGCTGTAGAAAAGATTACAGTACGAAAGATCTATGAAGGAAGTCCAGCTACTAAAATTTACATTAATGGAGAAAAAATTTAATTTACTGGCTTTGTAGGACTTTTTTCAAATGCTCTCAAGGCCTTGCATAGTTCCAGTTGGCAGGAAGAACTTCAGAGTCTTAAAGAAGTTTTGCTTTGTCATGAAGTTTACTATCAGGAACATTTTATTGAAGGTTAAGCTGGATGTTTCTTTGATGCAGAACCTAACACTGCAAAAGCAATTTCAGTGTTTTTAAACTGAAAATGTGAAAACTCACTTGAGAAGTGTTATGCATGTCACAGCACAACACCAGCAAAAAGTCTGCAAAACATTCCTCTTTCAAACAGCTGCTTGCCTGCTCCTCAGCTCTGACAAATCAGCTGTTTATATAAATGATTACCATTTCAATAAATCTTGAGTAAATATTAGATTACTAAACCAGTTGGTGTGCTCAGGCCTAAGCCAGAGTTAACTTACCAGATGGATCCCAAGCACTGTGATTAACATCATCAATATTATTTAGATAAAAATAGATGACCAAGAGCTTATGCTTGCTGTTTCATACCAAATCAGCAGCTTTAGAAATTTTCACATAACCTGTGTATTTATCTGCAAGAAATGTATAATTTTAAGAAATTTTCCCAACTGACATGAATAGAGGCTTGCTTGTAGGATATTTTAGAGGAACAACCTCCCAGCCATGGCCTGGGCTCTGGCCAAGCCCTGACCCTGGCAGGTCGGGAAGTGTGCTATCAGATTCAGGTATTTCTGTGCTAAAAATATAATCAAGTCACTTCAACTTGCTGATTTCGGCCTATAAAAGCTGGACTTTCAGGGCAAATTTGGAGACCTCACCCACTGATGGACTCAACATGTAGGATTTTCCAAATTCCTGGGAAGGGTTCTCTAGGTCATCACTGCGAAATGGGGCTTCCCAGAGTGTGGACTCTGGATGACGGTGAAGTATTTAGACAATTGGTGATGTATCTATCTTTCTCAATCACTATCCTTTCTCTCATATAGTAATGACTAGGTACATTATTTTTACTTGTTGCTAAAGCCAAGCATGTAGTCTTACTGAATGTATAATTTTACTTTGGCGTTACCTTAATATTCATTGTAAAAAAAAACAACTGTTCTTTCCATTGGTGTCTGTGTCCTTTAAATCGCCCCTGTCAATTCGCAGAACATCAGTGTAAATTACCTTCACTTATTTTCACCAAAATGGTGTGTGGTGTTGAAAAGGAAAAACAAAACAGCTTTTAGGATATCTGCAAACAGAATGACAGTTCTGGTTTAAACCTTATCACCTTATGGGAGTGTTGGGGGTTGAATTTGTTTTTTGTTTTTGTTTTTGGTTTTTTTTGTTTGTGGAATTTTTCCCCATTGGGTTGCCAAGGGAACTAATTGCTGGGTGCTTATGGGTGCTTGTCCAAGGCAGGAAAGGAAGGGGTGGGGGGAGTTGCTCCCTGGCTCCTGGCTCCAGCCTGCCTGCCTGCTGCTGCTGCTGGGGAAGGATTCTCGGTTTGCTCCACTGGCTGCGGTCCTGAGAAAGTCTGCCATCATCGGCTCCTGAGCTCCAGAACA
>VZUI01055485.1:0-16195 GCA_013401135.1 Cettia cetti | reverse complement strand
CTATCTATCTATCTATCTATCTATCTATCTATCTATCTATCTATCTATCTATCTATCTATCTATCATCTATCTATCTTATGTAATCTCTTCACAATGGCTTAAGTTTTTAATGGTGCAACGTAGCCACCAGCTTGCCTAACTAGCACTCTGACAGACTGAGAAAAATGCCAATTAAATCACCCCGAGGAGGGATGAGGTAGCAATAAGATGTAATCTGTTTGTCTTTATTTCTTATAATAAATTGGTCACTGGCTGAGAGCTGAAAATTCAGGCTCTTGCCTTCTAATATGCAAACAGCATTGTCCTTGCATCACAACTTTAAAAATGCAATAAGGATGCTACTCAGAGAGAGGAAGCAAATCATAGCTGTGAGAAGTGTCAGAATTTTACTAGATAGGAGTTGATGACAAACCACAGGCTTCTTGTGTAAACCCAATTTTGCAGGTGATGTAGCATTATTCCCTCAGGTCCTTCAAACTCCTGGTAGGAGACACTGGTGAAGGAGTTTGTTTTTGTAGGTGACTTTGTACACACTGTTGTAACCCTATTGTATCTCTTGCAGCTCTTTACAACCTCAGATATTTACACAGACCAGTGCTGACATGACTCAGCACTCTGAATACTTGTGCTGGGTTTGGCTGGGATGGTTTATTTTGGTGGACTGTAAAATGAAGAGCAGGTTATAACCATAAAATGATTTGGGTTGGAAGAGACCCTAAAGGTCACCCTATTTCCAGCCCTGGCCATGGGCAGGGACACCTGTCATGAGACCAGGTGGTTCAGAGCCCAGCCCAACCTGGTCTGGAACACTTCCAGGAGTGGAACATCCACCAATTCCCTGTGCAATCAGCTCCTCAGCTGCTCAGATATCAGAAGAAGCTGGTCTGTCAACTTCCTTATGCTTCCAGTGACACAAAAACCTTCTGCTGATGTACACAGAAAATTAACAAAGTTTAGCACTTTAAGAGATATTTTATCTGACAGATCTCATTTGCACAAGTTTTGCCCTGATTCTCCAAGGGTCTGAGGTTCCCATTTCCATTGCTGAGTGCATTTAGCAGTTGGAAAGACTGAACTGTACTTAGAAAGGCTCAATGAAGTAATAATGTTTTCCCTTACATTATCACTAGTAAATACAGGGAGGTGGTTGTTTGCATCTTCAACAGCAACAGTCACTGTTGCAGTGGATGACAGCTGGGGACTTCCATGGTCACTGGCTTTAATCAGAAGGCTGAAAGAGTTGGCAGTCTGAAAAACAGGAACAAGGAAGTTCCTGAAACTTAGTTGAGAAGCAGTTCCCACATTTTGCCAGCCATGGCTGGATGTGAGACTCTCCTTCCCCTTGTACCTGGTAACTGTGTAGTGAACATGTATCATGCATTAATGATGAGAAGATGCTAAACATACATCACCTGATAATCCAGGCATCCTGACAGAAGTATTGATCCTGTGGTCGGATCAATGTTAAATGTGAGTCCATCTGGAGAGGGCATTTGCATATGTATAGAATAGGACACCTGTGAGTTCACAGTGCCCACTTCATCTTTGTCCAGGGCTGTGACTTGGATAACTGGCTCATCTAGGATGAAGAATTAATGAGATATTAATGGGAGTGTTTAGTTTCAGTGTGGAGTTCTCAGACCTGTCTGCAGGCTCTTAAACACACAACTCCTAAGAGAACCTACAACTTCTCCTGTGGCCATGGTTATCCCTGCACAGACTTTGGCCACTACATCATTTGGGTGGCAAATCCACCTAAAAAACTGTTAGACTACAGAATTACTACACTCCTGGCTTTACTTCATTCCAAAACATGTACTATTTTTTCATGCCAGCTCCTGAGGAGTTGACATCACATGTGTACACACCCAGATTTGTGTTTCTGAGCAGTGTCTGACCACCTTCTGTGAAGCTGGGTGCATGTGCAGCTTCCAGATCCACAGCTGAGATCAGCATGCTATGGTCTTGGCTTGTAGTTTAGAAGAAACATCTTTGAAGTTTTTCCAGAATGTCTCCAATGACATTGAGGTTAATTAAACAAGAGGTTGAAAAGTAGGAAACAGGAAAATGTCCCTAAACTCATGAGTGTTAAGTAAAAGGTAGAGAGAGGAACAGATGTAGTAGGAAAGGTATAATGACAATGAAGGAATTAGGATGAGAACAGTCATACAAAACCAGCAGTAATCCTTGTTTGGGTGGCACTTACATTTACTGTGATTCTCTCTTATTGTGGTGCTGTATTTTTCCATGGAAAACTCAGGTGCATTGTCATTGATATCTTTAACCTTTATCTTGAAGAATATAGGGCGGTCCAACAGCTCACCAGATTTTCTGTTCTCAACATCAAAACGAATCTAAAAGAGTAACAACACAGACATCAGAATGAACGAAACATTACCATTTAGATATCAGAACAGAACAAAAAACCTTCAGTTTTGAACCTGCTTCAGTCAAATTTGCTTAGCATTAGCCTCCAATCACATGATTACGTCATAATTTCACCTTACAAAAGTAGTAGATTTATAATGGTCATCCTGGGCCTCAAACAGCATTTTTTAAAGTAAAAAAAGATTTTTACTGGAAATGGATCATTTGAAATGGCTGCCTAAAAGGCAAGTTGTTGCATAGAAAACCACATGGAAAACTATAATTTTTGGTAATCCTCAAAGACCCAAATAGAAATAATTACAAAATAAACATAAGGAGACCACGACTGAATTTTTTTTTCAGGAGGAAAACAAACCCAGGCACCCACATTTCATTCATAAACTTGGTATCACATTTCTTTCATTGCACTTCCTGCTTGTGAACACTTTTCTGCTTTTTAAGGAGAAACATATGCTTCCTCTCATGTAAAGTTACAGTAATAGAGCTTTGCAGCTCCTCCAGGATTACCCAGTTTTAGTAACACATGACTATCTGCTTGCATTCTCCTGACTAGGAGGTTGTGTTTACAACTCAGTGTTCTGGCCACTAGACCTGTAACAAATTTTGAATTTCAGGATAGCCTTTAAAGTTTTCATGTTATGATCAGGGGTCATCCCAGAAAGAAGATTGAAAAGAAGTGTGCAGATATTTATGGAAGTTCAGACAAGTCACAGAGATTTATAATGAATAATGACATGGAAGTGAATTGGTCTCTGCTGAGCCAATCAATTTATTAGTAATTTATGGGTGCCAGATAAGAAAAGCAAGTAATGACAGTACCCATTTAATATTATTATAGGTGTGTCTCTTTCCTGTGAAGCCTTTAGCCATGAAAGAACAATTAACCTTTGCAGACAGCTGGAAGTGTCCTGCCCAGGTGTGTTACCTGGAAAGACGGGGTCCTCTCCCTGTCGATGGTGCGATGGACGTACACGTGTCCATTGGCATCATCTTCTATGGAAAACAATCCAACCTCTGGAGCCTCATCCACCCCAGGTCCACTGATCAAATACTTCAGTGATGTGTTGTATGATCTATTATTGAACAGCTTTTGAAGAGAGAAGTAGGACAGTGCAACATGAGCAGGGAAGATGGAACAGAAATAAAAATAATTGAGATCAATCCCCTTTCTGCCCCTCTCCCCTCTGCAGAGGGGGCCTCTCCTGGTCTCAGCCAACCTCACAGCTCCCTGTCTGCAGCACCACTGCACTCTTACCACTCCCACTCCATCATCTTCCCCGAGTGTCCTTGCAGTTTCCCACGGGAAGGACCAGTAAATGCCTCCCCCTTAACAGTTCTACCCATCTCTGTGAAAATTAGACAAGTCTGGATGAGTAAGTTTTTTAAAAGTTGCTTTTTAATGCACACTTCTTGCCCTCTGCTCCATGTGGTATTTCATTGTACAACCTGAGGTGATGAATGCTTTGCTGAGCTTCAGGCAGAACTTTTCCTACAAGGTGGTTTTTACCTGTCCAGCATATTTGGGGAATGGTCCTTTGTCCTCCTCTTGAACATCAATGGTGGTGATAATCCAGGTCCTTTTTGTTCGCTTCAGAGGTTGCAGATTGTCTGACTGATAAGAATCCATCCACTGTTGGATAAAAAACAGGATTTAGTGTCACAGTTTGCACAGTTAGCTGCCATGTATCTTTTATTGTATAATATTGACTACAAACCTGAATATTCTTACTTCTGATGTCATGTCTTAAACTGAAATTTTCAATTTCATGAGAAAAACTGTCAGCAGCAGTAACCTTGTGAAAAGAAGAAAAGTGATTATGACAAGTGTGGGTCACTAGAAAATCTTGATGTGTTGTCTAGGAGGAATTTGCCTTCACAGAAACATATTGACCCAGTTTTGACAGTATTGTATTGAATTGTATCTAACCCTTAACTCCACAAATATCATCACAAGTATCATCCATCTTGTTCCAAATGAATGCCAAGAGAGCTGTGAGAGCAATTCCTCTGGTCAGGTGATGCCAGACCCCATAAAAATGCTGTGTCCATGCAGATACCAGTCTTTGGTATCATCTCTGTGGCCTTTCCTAAATCAAGCATCTCCAGTTTTCATATATTCACCCCTGTCTCTCTGTATCCAATGCTCCTTTAGAAGTTGTCTGGTGTGTTGACAGGATATAAATTGACTTTTACAAAAAAGACTTAAGTCTGGGGAGAATTTCAGAGTCTCAGGGGCTCTCTGTCTCTGTTGTGACTCGAAGTGCTCCAAACACAGCTGATTTACCAGAAGGTAATTGCTGGATGAAAAACTCTAACTCAGATGAATAAAATAAATCACTGAGAATGGTGGCTATACCCAAATTGGCACAATTTGCCTTTTCAAGCTTCCTGCCCTGGCTTCAAGCACTGCTTTTTACTGGAAATCTTTCACCTCAAATGACAATGACAGTGCTCAAATTAAACCACTGCCATTAGCTCACAGGTAACTTGGACACCTTTCTCCTACTTCTCAACAATTTCCTTGGAAATCTTGAAGTTTATTACAGAGAAACATTATCTAGTATTTCCAAAAATAGAACAGATCTCTGCCTGCCCAGGCATAAGCCAAAGGCCTTTACCCCATGACCTTATACTGAAGAAACAAAATACTTGTAAAACTGTCATGATTATAAACCTGCTGAGCAATGAATGGGGTTCAACAGTAATGCCTTGGAGCTGTAAAGCTGCTTACACCCAGGGAAAAGCTCTGTGATGTGAAAACAACAAGCAAAGTTTCAAGTGGGCGCTTGGAAGTTGTCTGTGTTGGATTTGCTCCAGGTTCAGCCATGCTGGACCCCCTGAACAAGCTCTTTTCCCCTTTTCTATGTGTAGTCAATTTTAATCACTTTGGAAGCTTTAACTGTGCATTTTCTGGCTTCCCCACTCCTTTTGTTCACCTGCACAGCTATGGCTCAGGGTAGAGCTGTCTCCATTCCAGCCAGGGGCATTGCTAGAAAGGAATAACCCAGTACAGGACTGTGAATCCCACAGAAACATGCATGGAAACTCCACTGAATTCCTGGGGGATGATGGCTAATGTGGCAGGGTCACCAACAGGCACCAGAATGCTCAGCCAGGTGTGAGCACTCCGGTATTCTCAGCAGGATGAGCAGAGGGTCCCTAGCCCTGGAAAAGCCCTTCCCAGAGACCTGAGCCCAGGATCTGGGGCAGGGGAACACCTGTTTTGGAGGCACCAGCAGGGACAAACAGACTCACAGAAGGGTTTAGGTGGGAAGGGACCACTGGAGACTAGCTGGTCCAGCCCCCCTGCTCCAGCAGGTCCCCTCAAGAATACTACTCGGGATTGTGTCCACATGGATTCTGAGTGTCTCCAGGGAAGGAGACTCCACCACCTCTCCAGGCAGCCTGTTCCAGGCCCCAGCCACTCACACAGAAGTTCTCCTCATGTGCAGGTGGAATGCTCTGTTGCCATCTCCTGCCCATTGCCTCTCATCCTACTGCTCAGCACCCTGAGAAGATTCTGGCTCCATCCTCCTGCTGTGCCCCCTGTGCAGCTGGACCCCGTGCCCACATCCCAGCCCACACCCACCTGCAGCAGCAGCAGGATGATGAGCTTCTCCAAGGGACGCAGCAGGACCATGGGGGAGCTGAGAAGATCTTGCTGTTGGAGGTGGGAGCAGCCAGGTGCAGCAGAGCTGCGTCCGTGGAATGTTGTGTGATAGCTCCCTGCAGCCCAGGGTTTTTTCACCAGCATTTCCACCTGGGTCCAGCCCTGTGGGCAACCCCAGAGGACCACGGGTATTTCTACCCCCTCAAAGTGAAAAAACCTGACTGTTGTTTCTATCAAACTAAACTGGCTCCAAGCAAAGCTCAGTCCTCCTGTGGTGTTGAGTTGCTTCAGTCAGTCTGCACCTGCCACTTCCACGCACAATAAATAGGTCATGAGTGCAATTTTATTGCTATTTTACAACAGTAAACACGTGTCTTGATTCAACAGTTCCTTGGAAATGCCATTCCTTAATAACTTCATCATTGTTTGCTAAGAGTAAACACACTTTAAAAACTTTACTTTCAATAGGAGCTGGGTTTATCTGGGTTTATGCCCAGGAAAGCTGCTTCTCTCTGATTTCAGACTTTGAAACAAGGGCAAGTTCTGTCAAAGCTTATTTGAAAGCTGATATGTCCTGTTCCACCCAAAGGCCACCAAGCAAGGATGAACTTGTATATCTGGAGATGAACTTCCCACCCAGGGTAGGAAAAATACATTTTATGTAAAACTACAATAAGGAAGCAGGAAATTAAAAATTAAGAAATAGAGAGTGGCAGAGAGCAGGGGAAGGTTCTGTGAAAACACCTCTTACAGAATTTTCCATTCTTCTGATTTGGTCTTACTGGGCGCAAGGTTTAGTCTCTTTTAAATAATTTAAGTGTTCTGGAAGTTGTGAAAGGAAGAATTATGGAAGAACTCATCTCTTGTTCAAGTGAGAAGAAAAGCAATAGATCATGTCAAATAGGCAACACTCAGGTCACTCAGTGTGGGCAAGATGGCAGGAGGGATCTTGCAAAACTCACAAATAACAGCAATAGGTTAAATAGAGCAATAGGTTAAATAGCAGGGCAGGACAGGAAGGCTTGGACAGCAGGAACACCTCAAATAGCAGCAATGTTCTTGACTGTAAAATTGTGTGATACCTCACAATGGAACTTTGCAAAGCTTACTATAAATATTACAAAAATAGCAAAACAAAGGCATTTTTCAGCATGAGAAAATAAAAAAAAAATTCACTCTCCCTCCCTTTATTTTCCTCTGGATTAGCCTCAGCTGAAAACATGAACATGCTGTGTGTGAAATTGAATTTTACCCATTCTGTACGACAGGAAAAGCCCAGTCTGGGTTTTGCTCCATTCTGGACTTTGGGAGAAATCCAGTCCAGGTTTTCCCTCCAACCGACTCCACTCCGGACTCTGGGAAAAATCCGGTCTGGGCTTTTGCTCCAACTTACTCCATTCCGGGTTTTTGCTCCAACTTACTCCATTCCAGACTCCGGGAAAATCCGGTCCGGGTTTTCCTGCATGCTGGATCCCGGCTAGAATTGCCCAAAGATGAAGGAAAATTCTGGGGGTTTTATGGCTTCCCTTGGCCAGCAGGAGCCGGGATGTGCTGAGCTACCCCCTCCACCTGACACTGCAACACTGGAATTTTCTCCATGAAAATTCAGTGGTGCCATCTTGAGAAGAAAATACAACTCAGCAACAAACAGGGCAGTATCTCACTTTTATTGTAGCAAATATACGGTACCTTTGAATGACAAGATCACTTTCCCATGGAATTACTAGCAAAAATATCCACAAAAAGTTCAAATAAATAAGAATACATGAATACCAACATCAAAAGCTGGTCTGCAAATCCTCAGTTAATCAAGTTCAGTCCTTACAGCATGGTCTGTTTATTTTTCAGATGAAAAACCACTAATGCAATGGGAGCAACAAAAGCTCAATACCTTTAAAATAAGGCAAAAAATAGTACATTCTAGGCAATTTCATACTGTAGAAATTTAAAGTATCAGCTCCAAAAAAGCACATACCAGCTGAAAAAACTGTCAAAATTCTCAGAATTCTAACAAGATCCTTTAAATAGCAAATACAAAAGTTACTTCAAATAACAATGAGTGAAACACAGAACAGACAGGAACAGTGACAGGATGAGGGCAGGTCTCAAAGTCTGGAGTCAAACAGGGCAGTTTAACCTGATGGAACCAGCACAACCTTCCCTGCAGCATTATCCTGCTGTATCCAACTGAAAACAAACTGGGAAAACATTACTGCCCTCAGTATGAGATGCAAACAATGGAGAAAAAAGGAACATGGCAAGAGAAAAACAGTATTGCTTTAAATATCTTCACTAAAAATACATTAGCATTACTAAGGAAAACAGTTTATACATATTGGAGTGAAATTCTGTTTTGTCACATCTTCTAACAGGGTCATTTCACTGAAAAGAACCGAGTTCTTCAAAGTTGACACTCATATGATTGAAGCAGTCTGGCTGTTTATTTAAAGTACAACCTGAGCATATTTGTTCTGTAGGTAATACTGCAGAACACTAAACCTTTACATTCTCTAGCAAAAAAAAAAAAAAAAAAAAAACCAAAAAAAAAAAAAAAAAAAAAAAAACCAAAAAAACACAGTTTAAATATTTCACGTCACAGTAATCTGTTCTTCAAGAAGCATCACCAGTGCTAGGCTTAGATGTACATGATCATATTGCTAAAACTTGAAAAAAAAAAAAAAGGCAGGCTAACAGCCACACAAACACGGTGCTGTGCAAGTATCTTAAGTAATTAGTTTAAAACTGAATGTGTTTGATGGCATAAATTTTTCTGCTCTGTTTAGAATTGCTTCTAAAGACAATATCCAGCAATACAAAATTAAAGAAATATAAACCACAGCCCTCTTCATAAAAGGAGCTCTTTTCATCTGTAGGCCCAGAACATGATGAAGTTGAAATGGAAATGGGATAAAGCCCAGCCCCTGCAGGTCAGCTCAGGCCAAGAGCTGTTTGTTGAGGCAAACACAGAATTTCTGTTTCTGTGTGTGAACAAAGACAAGCGTGTCAGAAGTATCAAATCAATGACCGAAATTAGATGGGTGTGATTATCATGTGAGACAAACTCACTTGGCCAGATCCCCCATGGAGCCCCATGATAAACAAGTTTTCAGACTTCTTTAGAGTGGCACCACCACCTCCACCTGCTTCACTTTTAGTCTTCAACAACAGGCTGGTGTCCATAAGATGACAAACACTACATTAAAACTTTCATACCTCTGTGACAAAATACTTTTCCCAGTGCCAATCACCTTTGCTCTGGTCACAGCTGATTGAAATGGGGCTTATTTATTCTTAAAGAAGTGATCACGCAAAATGTGCCTGTATCGACCTGCCCTCCTTACAACCCAGGAAAGCTTCTATACAGAAAATTTAGCATCCAGCAATATTCAATGCTTTAACAACATGCTAAATTATTTACTGCATCTAACAGAATTTGTTTTAAAAGACTGCTATTCTGATTATTGCTTGGATCCTGCTCACCTCAGGTTTGGTGCTTGTAACGGTGAACTAGAATAGTGCATTAAAATCCTGACCATTGGCAAAGCAGCTCTCTTATTTTTCACTACTGTCCATGTGAATCAGGAAAACTTCGCTAAGGCAGGCTTGCAGAATTTGGCCAGAGCTTGAAATATTAGCACTGGATGTAGGAATCTTTCATCTATAAAAGCTGAAATACATAAGGCTGGACCAAAACAGAAGGGTGAAACAGCAACACTGGGATGTGCTGGTCCTCTGCAGCTGCTGGTGTTCAGTCCCATCCTGAGTGCCACCACACCCCTGACACAGCCAATTTCTCTGGTCTTTGAGCATCTCAGATTAGGTTTCACTTGAATTGCATAGAGCTGAATGTACATGCAACTACAATTCATATTAAGTGTAACTTTACAAACACTGATTCTGGAAATGTAATACTGTCTATTACATTCATTTCCTTTACCAATTCAAAATTTCACATTTGGTCTCCAGAAGACTAGGAAAAAAACACTAAAAATATTTCTTAGACTATTCCTGAGCAATGTTTTTATGTACTGTAAAATACTCTATTACTATGTTTCTTAATATTCTCACTTTTCAAACTACATATAAATTCATGCTTTGAAATTTTACAAAGCTGAAGACCTGGTAGGCACAATGAAAGATAGAAACAGCTAAGCATCTTAAAACCAAGATGAGCTCACCAAGAGAAGTGCAATTTAGCTATATACATAATGTACTCTTTAGTGTTTGCTACTTTTTCATTTTCCATCACAATGTCAAGGACCCACTTGCAGAATCTGGTCCATCAGACCTCAGCTCACTTCTCATGAAGATTGGGACTGGGGGCTGAGGAGGAAAGTACGCTGACCAGGAAGAGTAAAAACCATTCTTTAAATTTCATCTTAGTAAGATCCTGTCCCCAGCTGCTGTGATTCAATGGAAATTGTAACAGATCAAGTGACACTTGAATATTCTCTGAACTGTCCTTTGTATTCTCCTGTATTTCACAGACACAAGACAGAAGACCTAAGGACAGGACCCAATCCTGCTTGTACAATTTCTTTCTGTAGGACATTTTCCCATCTCACCTTCCTGAACCTTAAGAAGCCAAGCTAGACTGGACCACCGGATAAATAAGAGTCATCTTACGTGATTAAAAATAGGTATCTTCTGTATCAAAATATATATCTGTACTTGAACTTACAACACCCTTCAAATTCTTCCCCTAAGAGTCTGGTTCTTATGGTTTGAGAGACTACCAGTTCTGAAAACTAGGCCATACAGTCTCTGCTAAAAGCCTTAGTTTGCATTACTCAAATATATCCATGTGCAATCTGAAATTTGGTCATTCCCTCTAAATGACAAAACACATCAAGGCCTATAAAATGAACTTCCAGGAAAGCTGTCTGTAAACACAGTGAAGATTCCAGGGTATAAAAATACACATTTTCTTAATCTGTCGTTATTGAAGCTGTCTGGTCTCTAATACTTTGTCTTAAAAAGAATTCTTTCTGCATTAAAATATTTCAAAACATTATCTCCATTCTTCTTCTTCTTCTCAAAAAAAATAATATCTATTTCATTAAAAAAATCCAATTCATTATCCTCTGTGAAGAATTAGAGTTGACTTTGCATAGATAACAGGCTCCATTATTTTATAAAAATACTACAATCAAACCCATCTTACAAAAGCTCATCTGGGCAAGGAGAAAGAGCATGGACCCCATTCCCTCACACCCAGCAGGGTAAGTACAAGGAACACTCAGACTTCAGCTGGTGCAGACAGGACACTCTACACTTCTCTAAACTTCACACTGTGCTATTGTTATCTTCATTGAGCGATTATAAATATTTTTGAGGAAAGACCAATGGAAGACACTTGCTTTCAGGGAAAACATTTCCTGCTGGCTTAAGGTCAAATCTATAGAAATGAACAGTGCTGACCCAGAACCACGTGTCAGGAACATTTTTCTCAGGAAGAAAAAAAAGATTCTTCTGCACTGGCCAGATGCTTTCTAGCAGTAAAGAAGCATCAACATTCACTAATGAATTTTCCCTCACTGAAATTTGCGTGGCATTTGCTTTGTGCCATTTGTTTTTACTTTCCTGTCCGCTGTTGGTTTTTTAGGAGGAACATAATTGCTGGCATTGCCATTTTTCTTTGGATTTGTACTCATGTAAGTTTTTAAGCCTTTGATGGGAGCAGTTGCACTGTGGAACACTGGGGTTTGCTTAGGGGGTCTGATGTTACCAACACTTTGGATTTTAGAGCTGCTCTCGGGGGGCTGCAGACTGAGAAGCTGCTGCTTTGCAGCTGGTTTCTTCTTCAGTTCACTCCTTCCATCACCACTTTGCCTCTGAGAAGATGCTGCACATCCCATTCTCTCAGGAAGTTTTGGGTGACCTGGATGGGAACGCACCTGACGAGTCTCCTCAGAGTACAGCTCTGCCCTGTGACCCAAACAGCTCCTGGGCAGCCTGGCAACACTTTCCTGGGGCACTGCCTGCCTGGTGGGCACAGGGCTGAGCAAGGCTTTGCCTTTTCCGGGGCTCTTGAGGGCACGGGTGGGGCCGGGGGCAGTCTGGGGGCGGGCTTTGGTGGCCCTGCCCTTCTCGCTCTGCACCGTCTGCAGCTGCAGCCACTCCAGCTGCACCAGGCGCTCGATGTATTTCTCCAGGGATCCCGTGGGCCTGGGGCGGAAATCGCTTTTCCCTTCCACGTGGACAAAGATGGCCAGCTGCTTCAAGTCCCACGAGTTGAAAGGGGGTGGGAGGAAGTCGGGGTAGTAATATTCGGATTCTTTAAATCCCATTTCAGGGATGTGCTCCAAACAAACTGGGTCGATTTCTTCAGCTCTGAGGATAAGTTCTGGTGGTGTGCAGGGAGAGGGGGGAATGGGAATCCTTTCTGAGTCAGAGAGATCACTGGCACTATCATCTTCAGCATCTTCTTTAATAATTTGTACTGACTCAAAATCTAGAAACATTTCACCTACAGATGCTTCTTGCCATTTCGAAGAGCCTGGACTGGCTTCAGCAATGTATTCTTCGTGATTCTTTCCCAGCTGTTCTTTTTTACTGCAATAAAAATGCTGCATTGGTACATCCTTAGCCCTACAGAAGTTTTCTTGTGTGCTACCCTTTGTGCCAGGAGGACTCCTGTGCAGGAAGGATTCGTTTTGCCTTCTCTCTGGAGGACTCCTGTGCAAGAAAGATTCATTTTGCCTTCTTTCTGGAGAACTCCTGTGCAAGAAAGATTCATTTTGCCTTCTTTCTGGAGAACTCCTGGGCAAGAAAGATTCATTTTCCCTTCTTTCTGGAGAACTCCTGTGCAAGAAAGATTCATTTTGCCTTCTTTCTGGGGGACTCCTGTGCAGGAAGGATTGATTTTGTCTTCTTTCTGGAGGACTCCTGTGCAAGAAAGATTCATTTGGCCTTCTTTCTGGGGGACTCCTCTTTGGTCCTTGTGCACCATGCAGTGAGCTGCAAACACTGGGGATCCTAAAGGAAAAGGAAGTTCATGTCCTGTTAGAATGGTAAATGCCATAGAACAGCAGCTTACAAAGGTCTTGCCATCCCTTCAAGAACAGGGAGCTCCATGACTGAAGCTAAAACTGGCATGGAAGCTTTGGTAATGAGGCAAAATCAATAATTCCTGGTAGAGATAACACTGCCTACTGCTGATTTTTTGTTGGCTTTATTTTTATTATGGTTTTGCCTGAGAACTCACTATAGCAGGATAGCAAGTTTCCATTTTGATAACTTAAATTTGCTGTTCTCATAAATGCTGAACTCTGAACCAGTGAAGTCAAATGCAAAACACAGCAGCTCCAATTTCATCACAAGCATTATGTATACCAGTTTGAAATGACTACAAATTAAACAGACAACATAAAATTACCTTTTTGACTGATTATTGCCATCCAACTGGTTCCTTCCCTTCTTAAAAACACTTGCCTGGTGACCATCTTGAGTGTCATGGGAAATCTGAAGGGATATGAAAGTTTTTGATGTTATTAAGAAGCTGACTTAGAGCAGGTGACCTTTTTATGTTAGAAAAGGGGATTATTTACCTTTTCAATGGCACTTGATACATTTTTACTTAATCTTCCAGGAGGAGACTTCACATAAGAAATTGGTTTATTTAGTCCTTTGGTGCTTGGATGGCTTTTTCCATTACTGTAACCACAAAGGATTAAACAGAATATCAGATATAAATAGCAGCATATATGAGTGTCAGAATGGAAGTACAATAAAAACTTAGAGTGCAACTGAGTTTAAAAAAGGGTTGATTGCAGTTATTCTTAAAGTTCATCAGAACAATGCCATGGCCACTTTTTACTCTTTGAAGTACAAATGCACTGCAGTATTTTTAAAATTATTAATACAAAATGAGTAATTCTGTCAGATGATAAAATAACAGAATGTAGCCCTTATATTGAATCCTCTGTCAGAGGATCCCAAAGCTCCTTTGGAGATAATAAATATTACAGACTAGATATTTAACTACTGATTTTTCTAGTACCTGGTAGCTGCTCCTATTGCAATTTACCACAATTAATTATGAAGTACAATATGAAGGTCACTGCAAGCCAAATCTTGCTTCTCTTTCCCATTTGCATATTCTCAACAAAATTTAAAGGATTGTTCCTTTGAAGATAAGGAGTAGAAGTGAACAGGGAACATAAGGTCTCTTCTGGTATTAATACAAACTATTTCACAATGAAGGCATAAGAAAATTCCCTATTTCATATTATAATGGGCTTGTGAAAATCTTATTAAGAGAAAAAGCTCATATGAAAGTAAAAGGAATGGCATTACTGATCTGGGCAGCTTAGAACTAAAACATGCTTCCTTAATTAAACCAGCTACATTTCTGTGTAAGCACACAGAATAAATAAATCAGCATATTCTGTATGAATAAGAACAGTGTCTGCTCTACAAACAAGAAATATTACCGATTTCCAAATGGAAAGCTTTAAAATATCATTTCAGAACAGGAATAATCAAACTGTGCTCTCCTGTCTAATCTAGCTTTACTGCAGTTCAGTTAATTTGCCAGGCTGGACATCTTGTTCTCAGTTTTTATGTCAGTATAGTCAGATTTTGTTTTTAAAAACACATGATTTCACGAATTCGACAGTTTATAAAAGAATGAAACTAAGTCCTGTGCCTCCAGCATTGCTGCAGTCACCTCTGTGACCTTGTGACCTGCATGATCATCATGCACAATCATTTCTGTCGCTGGGCTCAGGAGAGTGGATGGCAGTGGGAACAGGACAGCCAGGCACTTATTAACTAAGCACAGTATGTTGACATTCCTGTAACTGTAAAAAGAGAAATTAATTTCCTTACTTTACCATTCCTTTGTGGTTTTCATTGGTGTGGCTGTGGCTTTCCTTCAGCTGTGTGTCTCTGTGCAGTAATAAGGGATATTCCTGAATGCCTGGTCCCATTATTCCTCTTTCCAAAGGCTATCTGCACCTTTGCTGTTACATAATCTTCAAACGGCTCCAGTCTTTTGGCTTTGCAAGACACAATATATCCAATACAGACATCCCCGCGTTCTGGAGATGCTGGCGACAAACAAAATCCTCCCGATGTGATTCTATTTTTAAAGCAGTAAGATAAACATAATCAGCTACCAAACTGTACTGGAAAACAGTCCCCTCCCCCAGCACTCGCTTAGTGGGAAGCAGCATCTTTCAATTTACTACTGCCAATCCATGGAAATACCTGAGGGTACGGCCGTGCTCCCAGAGCTCCCGTGCAGTGTCATGTGCTCATCCCCATCCCCAGCGCTCAGCCTGCGCAGTTCCAGGTGCTGCCTGAGCCTGGGCGTCACAGCCCAACGCGGTGGCTGTTCCTGCTCCCAATTTATGGAGAGCAGATGATCAACCTCCTGTGTGCTCTGAGAGCTGAGCTGTCCTTTTTGTGTCACAAAACGCGCTCTTCCATACGTATATATGCAAATTTTGTATCTAATTTTTTTTTTTATTTTTTCCAAAACAAATGTCTCATCAGCTCCTACTAAAAATACTCAGAGCAGGATCCATTGCTTTCTTTTACTTCCGAGGAACTGCATTCCCGTACCGGGGAACTGCACGGTTCCAGGGGTTCACAATGGTCTGCAAATGTGACAGGTGACAAACAGCTGTCCTGATGCACCTTTACTTCTACTGCAGTGCTGTTTATATGTTTACAGTCATATTAATGTCCGTATCTATTTACATTTGATCCTGTCCTATCCCTCAAACGCCTCCCCGCATCCTGTTCCGGCCGCACTCAGTAGACGAGCCCCGGAGCCCCGGAGCGCCGCACCCGGAGGGGGCAGAGCAGCGCCCCGGATGGTGGCAATGCCCGGAATGGTGGCAGCGCCCGGGATGGTGGCAGGCTGTGCCCTCGGCTATGGCAGGCTGTGCCCGCGGTGGATGGCAGCAGCGCCGGCAGGCGCAGACTGTGCCCGCAGCGCCCGCCGAGCAGGGCCCGCTCCGCTCCCTCCCGCCGCCGCTATCACCGCGCTCCGCAAGGGCCGCTCCTTCTCTCAGGGGCCGCCCCGCATTCCCCGGCGATCCTCGCCCCCGGCCTGGTACCTGCCCTTACTCCGCGTCCGTCGGCAGCGGCAGCGGCAGCGCCGCCCGAGCGCAGAGCGTGGGGGCCGGGCCGGGCCGAGCCGGGCGGGGCCGAGCCGGGGGGGGCCGGGCGGGACGGGGGAAGCG